>CATIWR010157041.1:0-25727 GCA_949677035.1 Omphalea diandra
TTTGCTTTCAGTGGCATGGCAACTGTTAGTCCAGACAAAGAAACATTTAATGGTTCTCTTAAAAAGTTGTTAATATAATAAAAATAATAAATTAAGGGCTTAATATAACAAATTATAATACACAGATTAAATTGCATAACACACAAAGTTTAGGTTTTAAAATGCATTTTGTTGGCGTAATTCTTGCTTGACATAAGCCCATATCAAAGCTAATGTTATGCATTACAAACAAAACTCTAAGGAAAAATTCACCCTCAAACTTTTGAACTTCATATAATTTTATTATTGAGTTTATATATTTTAATTCATACATATTGAGCATTTAAATTTTTGTGAATTTCTCATTGATTTCACTTTTTTCTCTTACTAAAGTCTTCAATTTAATAAAAATAAAAATGTAAACACTCAATATGTATCAATTGAGGTACACAAATTTAATAATCTATTCATATAAAGCTCATGAGCCTGATAATACGTTTTTCCAAGTCTAATTCTGCACGGATATACCAACATATGGTCCTTAATCAAATTAAATATTTCCAAACTCTAATCTCAACAAAGAAAAGCTCAATTCAGAACATAGATTACTGACTTGAACAGTAGCAATTAGATGAGATAAGAAAACTCGCCTTGTAGATAGGCTGGTTTGCAAGAACCATTATTTGGTCTGCTTAGCGATTTCTAAGCCTGGTTTGGCTCCAAGACTGCCCTGCCACATAAATAACGTGCTGCTATTTTAGTTCTCAGAACCTATCCTGCTGTAACACACGCACAGATTAGTCCCACTTGGTAAGATGTGTACCTCCACAGATTAAAGCCCAGTTCCATCCCCTTCCCCAGTTGTAACTTGGCAACAAAAAAATACTGCTGTTCAAAAGTTGTTCTATGTTTGACTAACAGAAGTTTGAACCTTTGCCACAAACAGAAGTTTGAACCTGCTTAAGAGTTTTTATAAGTAATCAACATATTAAAGACAATGGTTCCTCAATAATAGCTTTTGTTAGAACTCCAAAATGAAAGAATGTTAAAAAAGATTCTCTTATGAAGTGTTACAGTTTTAACATTCAAAGACATTATGAGCGTAATCTGTTGCTGGCTAGGAACCAAGAACTGCTTGTATTTCCTACTTGAGTAAAATAATAAATAATGGTCTGCCAGAAGGGAAAAAAAATCTGCAGCCCTAAGATCAAAGGTTGATATGTAATGTAATATATATGTCATGAAAAATAATTACTTATAGTTCTATTTGGATATCCTATTTGAATTTGCATTTGGGCCATCGCTACTGAATATCCCCCATCAATCTGGTCCATTGCCATAACTGCCCTGTCTTTGGCCACCATTGTTATTAAGTACTGTTGTTTCAGCTTCTTTTGCAGGAGTGGTTGCTTTTGAAGAGCTAAATATTCCATAACCAGATGCTTGGGGAACAGAAACACCAGAAGGATATGGGTCTTGCTTGAGCTTTTCAGCATGAGGAAGGTTTATTTTTCTGAAAGCAGATGAATTAGTCTGGACTGGATTCCTTTCTCCGATGGAGGGATTCACGTTTGTCTCTGATAGTGTGCGCGCATTTTGATGTGGGAACCGAGGTTCAAACCTGAATGAGTCTGCTTTATCCGCGCCCCTATTATCCCTTCTTGTAGTGGGAGGAAACCGCTCCATAGGTTCACTTCTTTTGTATCGGTTTACAGTCTCTGGTGAGGATGGAGATCGGTTTGCTTGCTTAGAATCATGCACAGTTCTCAGATGTGATAAATTTGGAATGTTGAAGTTCATCTTAGAGGAATCTGCTTCTGGCAGATCATTCATCTCCTCTAGACGATTAAGATTCTTCACATCATTACTAGGACCAAATAATCTGTCAAAATCATCAGTCGAATCAACAACTGACCAAGAAGTCTTATCATCCTCAAGTTCTTTATCTGGAAGGTCATCGTCATCAGAAATGGTCTGATCTTCAGTTTCCATGCCAGATTCTGCAGGGTCTTCTTCAGTCATCAATGAGCTTGGAATAGGACCAGAAAAGTTGGCCATTGGCCGTGCAGTGCTGACCTTTTCAACATCCTTTAACTTTTTTTCACCACCTTTCTTTGATGGTCCAAACTTGGCATGCCTAACAATCACATATGCTTGTTTATTATCCACATTTGGTCCACTCTCTACAACACATTCTTCTTCAATCTGCAGAAATTTGTTTATGAAAATGAAAGTGTATGTATTGACAACTGATAACAACTTAGGCAGAGAATTCAAGAGAAAAATTAAAGGAAAACCAGTAGTACGAAAGCAGTGATTTGAGATAGTGCAGCTCTAATCTCCTTCCGCTCTTCTTCTTCTTGTTTTCTCCTCATGGCTATTTCCTCCTCTGTTAAATCATCATCACCAGAACCCTTTTTCAACAAGGTTCTACCAGAACCTTTTTTTGAAACTTGGAGCACACACTGATCCACAATAATAAAAGCACAATAATTATTATATGAACATAGATATTGGTCTGAGCAACATGAATTTTCAGGATTTGGCAAGACAACGGAACATTTTCTGCATGTCTATTAATTAGAGGGCTTTGAAGTTCTCCTGTGTGCCCATATCCATGCACAGATGCAATTCAATGAATGAATGAATGATTTGTTAAATTCATGCATATGAGACAATAGATCATACAGAATTTGCTCGCTAACAACTAAAACAGGAATTGCAGGATCTGCAACAGCAATCAAAGTTTGTAATGCATAGCTTTCCCAATCAAGCATAGCGTGATCACTTTTTCCCCTTTTCTGTTTAAAAGACACCTAAACTATCAATATGAGACTCATTTTCGAGGCCCTTGGTGATACTAATTGAGGTTAATCACAAAAATTCCAAGGGAGTTGCTTTGAAATACATTTTGCTCCCTAGTAATCCAAAATTATAAATTCTAGCCCTAGACTACAATTAGTGATAGCAAAAGACTTTAAGGGGTTTAAAATGTTACATAAACTAACGTTCAAGACGGAATAAAAGTGCACCTAATTGCCAAATCCGAGTAACCATAATGTAGTCTAATTAAACATGTGGACTAAAGTCTGACAAAAATTGAGTGAAGTGCAACATCATTAACAAATGAAAGGAACTAAAATTGCTAATTTTCCTGATGTTCTACCCAGAAACAAAACATTCTTGATGCTGATGATCAAGCTGAACTCATGAAAGAGAGAAATAATAGTGCAGATTTCAAATCATCATGCAACTGTGACCAGCAGGCAAAGACATAAAGAAGACAATAGTGTAGGATTACACCACAATGAAGAGAAACAAACTAAATGTAGTTTACCATGTCAAGCTGAACAAACCAAGAGAAGAAAGCAACTTTTCCCCTTTGTTCACACGTTGAATAAGACCACAAGAAAATGATTATTTCATTCTTGTTTTAACATCATCATGCAACATTGAAGCCATGCAATGATAATAAATTATTTCATGAGAAATTTACAGCAATATCAGACCCCAAAAGGAAAGGGATAACAAACCTTCACTCGATAACCACGCTGTATTAGCCTCAAGACTGTATCAGCTTTCATCTTTAAGTCTTTTTGTTCCTAAAAGTAGCAGTATGGAATAAAAATCTCAAATTCCTAATTGGCAGCACCAAATAAAATTTTCAAATGATCAATGGCTTGCATCCATTACAAGAGAAGTCAGCACCCACAAATAGCAGAATAACATGTAAAACATTCATTCAAAAGATTCAACAAAAGCTTGCAATTGTCTTGCTATTTATTTGACAAAGCTCTATATTTTAGCATGTCAGACACTACATTTATTCCTTTATTTCCAAGTGAAGGATAACCCCAAGGAGTTGCAGGTTTTCTTCTACCCATTGGGGCCTTCCCTTGAATCCCTTCACAACCCAATAAGATTCCACGAGGTTGTGAAGAAGCATATGAACTGCTGAATTTCTATGTTATATTAAAAATCAAGTTGTTTTCTAATAATCATGGAAATTGTTGCAAATGAATATGAGGGATCATTGAAAGATGTGTACAAAGAGAACAAGTAATATTAAGCAGTAGAAGGCTTTTTTTTTTTTTAAAGTTCTGAATTTAGGAATAGGAAAGAAAAAATTTTCACTATTGTTTCTGGACTATTCCACCATCAGCAAACAAATTTTCTAGGATTAAATACTGTTCTAAATTTAGTTTAATGGGATGGAATCCTGTCACATTTCAGTTTCACCCTAAAGTTCCATTTATTTATCTTTATTTCCACTCTAGCTTGCTGCATTGAATCACAAATAAACCCAAAGGTCTGTCATGTTGGACATAGTTATGGTTAGTATAACTAAAGGTACCCTTTGGTTCAACTTTCTTTTTTTGCCTTTTGCTTTAGAAAAAAATTCAATAAAAAAATAAATTTTTGTATAAAGCAAATGTCATGATAAGAAGTATACTTAATAAATACATGAATTTCACTTCATACAAGAAAACTAAAAAGCGATTACAACAAAGAACTGCTGTTTGCTTTTCATAGAAACTAACTTTTTCCCTTCAGAGTATTGCTTTTTGACACCTAACCAAATTTTCTTTACCCTTTGCTTTCAAAATGGCAACCAAAAAAAAAAGACAGACAATAATAGATGGGAATAGTTTGATTAAGTGTGTTAGAGAAAAGAATGTAAGAAGAGGATTCTAAGAGAAGGAACTTACAGTTTTCAAAGAAAATCGTACTTCTTTGGCATCACCTTTTCTCAAAGTCACCCCTGACTGCATAAAAAGTAAAATTAGTAAAATAAAATTTCTTTTTTTTTTTTAATTAAATGCCAAAACTTCATTCTAAACACTAGAATTACCCAAAGGGCACAATAACACCAAGGATTTATAAGTTCTAGATTAATGAGCATGAAGGCCAGGCATAAGGTTCTGTAATGATTTAACTAAACCACAACAGCAAAAAGAGATACTATAATGATAAGTTGCTGCTATGATAAATTGACGAAGAAAAAAATAGAAAAGTTGAAACAAAAATTTACTAATTTACAATTTCACTTCAATCCTTCACATCTACTTTCCTTCCTTTTTTTGGTACATATTGATTTCATCCTTCTAAATCATCACATATTTTCATGCCTGACTGGGCTATGTTCAGTATTATTTAAATAATAGAAATATTAAAATTGATTTAATCTATTTAAGTTTTGAACTAATGTTAGTTCACCAAAACAAAATTGATGAGCCAGAAAGTGCACAATTTTTTAAATGAAGAAGGAAATTCAGGACAAGGAAGATTGAAATAATAACAATTTTAAGAATTGACACAAACTATTAGAAAAATTTGTGCAAGTCTGCCATAAATCGAGATGATAAGCTCCAAATCTTCAATACTCTTAAACCAACTGCTGAACAATCATGTATGGAGGAGAAATAAGAGCTTCAAAGCCCACATAAATATAAGAGTTTCCGAGATTACTGAAACTACTAGGCAGTTGCAATTGCATTTCATTAGCATCTGGTATTTTTGGCATCCTTCGCACCATCAAGGCTTCAGTAGTAAATTATTTTCCATCAACAAAATACTGTTTAGTAGTTGGTATTAAAGGGATATAAGTAAATCTGTTAAGTGAGAATCTAGAGGAAGAGAATGGATTGGAGATTGAAAAGAAAAGTTAGAAGCAGGAGATTGAGACAGTTGTGATCGTTGGGAAATTATAGACTGATAAGAAAAGCCAATTCATTGAAACGTGTCTTGAAATAAAGACTTTCGTGTTGAGTGGGTCTAGGCATCTACAGCCTTTGTGGTCAGTAGGACAGCCAATAAAAATACAAGTTATTGAACTGGAAGCGAATTTGTGAGCAGATTGTGCACTCAAGTTGGAATAACACTCACAACCATACACCCTTACGTGACAATAGCCTGGTGGTTGACTAGTTAACAATTCATAATAAGGTGATTTGCTAGACAGAGTGGGCATCAAATTGTAATATGAACAAAAGAATGAATTGCTTCTACCCAAATTTGTAATAGTTCAATAATATATCTTTGCTTCTGCTGAGGAGTAGACGAACACAAATATTGCATTTTTAGCCCAACAGATTGAGAGAAAGACTTGAAGTGGGAATTTACATACTCACCCCCCAATATCATATTGTAATAGCTTAATTTTATCACCAAATTGAGTTTCAACAAATTTGTGAAACAAAATAAATCTTTCAAGAACCTCAGATTTTTTTTTCTTTTGTAAAGGAAATAATCACATATAATGGGACTGATCATCCATAAAATGACATTGTAATGATCATCCATAAAAATGACATAGTATTTAAAATCCACAACAGATAGGCGAGGTCCAAATATCAGGATGCAATAAATCAAACGGAACAGTTGCTCTTACATGAACATGATTAAAAGACAAACGATTACTCTTGCCTACTTGGCAAGCAGCACAAATGACAGATGAACTAGAATGAGAACTATGAGAGCCTATTATTTTCCTAACAATGGCAGAACTCTAATGACCGAAACAATGATGCCATATTTCCAAAGGTTCTTTAACAGCTGATGGAACAAACCACCATGAGCAGCTGATGAAGGAAATTCATAAAGATCACCCGCACTACTGCAACTGAGAAGGGATCTCCGAATCCATAGGTCCGTAACACAGAAACCATAAGGATCAAATTCAACACTACACATATTATCTCGTGTGAATTTCTTAATAGAAACAAGATTACTGGTTAGTGATAGAACAATTAAAACATTAGTCAGCTTAAAAGAACTATTATGGAAATCTAAAGATGTAGAACCTATATGAGATATTGGATGCAACAAGATCATGACTCTTCAAATTCACCTACTAGACAAGTCTCCCCATCTATGCCAACCACTCATCCTCATCTTTCCAAGGATCAACCAGCCCGTACGATACGTTTTCCGCAAACATACAGTCGTCATCATCGTCATAAACAACTATGTTCAAAATCCATCAACAAATCTTCCACAACTCCTAGTCAAAATACATCTACACTTCCACCTAGCCCACCTTCTTCTACCAAATCTAAATAGAATGAACCAAAAGCACATATTCATCCGATGATCACCAGGGCACAAACTGGAAACTCCAAACCCAAGATCATTCAGTCCAAAACAACTATTCAAGTCTCTTATCCTTCCTCAACCTCATCTTCTCCTTCCAATAATTTGCAAGAACCACAATCTTCTGCAGAAGCATCAAATCATCCTGAATGACAACAAGCCATGACTACTGAATATGATGCCTTATTGGCTAATAATACCAAACAATTGATTCCATCGCCGCCTCATACAAACACCATTGGTTCCAAATGGGTTTTTAAGGTGAAACAGAAATCAGATGGCAGTATTGAAAGATACAAAGCGTGACTTGTTGCACAGGTTTCGCACAAGAAGCCGGATGGAATTATGATGAAACCTTCTGCCTTGTTGTCAAACCGACAACAATTTGTACTATTCTTTCATTAGATATTTCTAAAAGGTGGCCAATTCATTAACTGGATGTCAAAACTGTGTTTCTTCATGCAATTTGCAAGAAACAGTTTACATGAAGCAACCTCGTGGCTTCATTCATACCAATTTTCCAAATTTTGTTTGGAAGTTAAAAAACACAATTTATGAATTAAAGCAAATGCTGAGAAACTGGTTCCAACGGTTCACTGGTTCGTAAAGCAGCATGATTTTAGATGTAGTTGAGCGGATAATTCCATGTTTATTTTTTGGGTGCAAGGTGAAATGCCAGTTCCCTTACTGTATGTGGATGATATTTTACTTACAGCTCCTTCGTCTATTTTATTGAATCAGATTATTAAAGTTTTAAGTCAGAATTTGCAATGACTAATCTTGAACCGTCGAGTTATTTTCTTGGTGTTCGGGTAACCAAAAACGGAAAGGGCATTTTCTTGATCAAGCAAAGTATACACAGGAGATATTAGAAAGAAATGGCATGGATACTTCTAAACCAATAGCCACTCCTATGGTTTCAAAAGAAAACTTGGTACATCTTTAATATCTGATCCACACCGGTATCATAGCTTGGTTGGCGCTCTTCAGTACTTGACATTTACTAGGCCCGACATTTCCTTTGCTGTTAATCAAGTAGCCAGTTCATGCATGCCCCTCGAGAAGCTCATTTAGTCACTGCAAAACAATTTTTACAGTATCTTAGAGGTACAATTAATTATGGTCTATAACTTTATAATTACAGTTCATAAAATCTGGTTGCATATTCAGATGCAGATTGGGCAGGATGTCCAGACACTAGGCACTCCACAACAGGGTACTTTATTTTTCTTGGTTCAAATCTCTTATCTTGGTCTGCCAAAAAAAAAAAAGCCTACTGTTTTCCGCTCAAGTATAGAGGCTGAATATTGTGCCGTTGAAAGTGTAGTAGCAAAACTATGTTGGGTTCAACATCTATTATCTGAATTGTATGTTCCTCCTTATTGCACACTAGTCGTTAACTATGATAACGCAAGTACTACTTATATGGCAGCCAATCCAGTGCAGCATATGCGATCAAAGCATGTAGAACTTCACATTCACTTCGTGCAAGAATGAGTTGCCATTGGCTCGTTGCGTGTTTAACATGTTCCAAGAATTGAGCAAGTAGCTGATATCTTTACAAAGAGACTATCAACTGTTCAGTTCAGTGACTAAAAACCAATTGTGCATTCTACCACATAGCTTGAGAGAAAGGAGGGGGGGCGGGGGGGGTTAAAGGGACATATGTAAATCCGATAAAATAAATTTGTACTGTTTATGAAAACTTATCTCTGTAACTGATTTTAGTATAAATATGAATCGAACTCTGCTTCCCATTTTTAATGGGAATTCATGCATAACTCTGTACAGCTCTAACCAAAGCAATGAAGGGATTCATTTCTATAGTGACAATATCATTAAAAAAAAGCACACAACCACTTGAAGTAGAAAGCTTAACAAATTACAAATGATCCATTAATTGTAATGATAAATACAAGGGACCCAGTTATTTAGAAAATAAGCACATCAAAATATATAAGAAATCACTCTAACAAAATAAAAGTAAAGACATAGGTTGAAAAATTGCATTTTACCTGGCTTTTAGCTCGGTTTTTTTCCTTTATACGTTGTTGATACCGTTTTCTGTGGAAGTCCATTATTTTACAGACAGGTGGATCAACCTTTCTCTGAACCTGTTAGAGATTTAAGAAAAAAGAATGAGTTGTTTCTCCAAACAACACACAGCTAAATACAAACTTTAGCCACTAAAGTAATTTAAGAAATGACATTTTGCATGTTAAAGAATATATGAACTAATGAACAACTCTATTGCACAATAAAAAAGAAAGCTCAAAATAAAAGAGGAAAAATCTTTTTAATACGTAACCAGGCTATGGCCATATTGCCAGCTACTGCTTATCTCATGAAGTAACTAATAAAATATCCAAACTAAAAATGTTTCTAAAGGTGTTTGACAAAAATTCTAGCACACTTTACAAAATGACAAGAAGCAAAAGACATGAGATAGCACTCAAGGGTAAAGGTAATAACAATTAATACGACCCCTGACTTGAGTGTGATTCACAGAACTAATCCAAACATGTCAGAATGAAGTGCACAATGTAACACCATAAAGCTCTTAAAAGTCTTGCACAACTTTCTTGCACTTTCACCACTCCCCGTGAGATCATTTGTGAAGCAATGATACAACTCTTAGATAACAAATCATTGGTAAATTTAAATGAAATTGTGGCCAAAGAAATGAACTAAAATTTAAGCAACTACGAATTTAACAGGGATTATATTCTTTGATGGGAGATGGTGATACTCATACTTGGCTACCAACAAATATTACGATTTAAAATTAATGACACTTCACAACTATATGCACGAAAAAGAGTCCCTGAATACTTGCCTATGTTAACCACTCAAAGGATACAGAAGCTGGTTTTCAACTTATTCATATGTCTATACAAATGAATTCCTTATTGGAAAATATACTACCACCCTAGGATGTTCAATATTTGATACTTAAGGAAGGTATTGGCTGAATTTTAATTAATAACTATATAACCATTTCATAATCACATATTGAAGAAGCTAAAAATATTTATAATTCATCATTTGAAATATTTATATAAAAAATTCATCACTCATGGTTCATTCTTATAATAAATTAAAAGTGATCTAAATAAATATAAAACCATTTTGTGAATAAATCATAATCACACGATGGAGGAATAGAAAGATTTGTAGAATTCATCATTTGAAATACACATAAAAGAAATCCATTACTCATGGTTCATTCTTCCCTATAATAAATTTAAAATAATTTCAATAAATATAAAATGATTTGAGAGAGTTCCCATTTGTGAACTTTTAAATTTTTGTCACAACTAGAATAAACTCCTAATAGCCTACTATAAGAGAGAAATCACTTCTGTAACTCTCCCTTAAAATTGAGACATAAGGGAATAAAAACTGACAGATATTTAATCGCAAAAGGAAAAATGTAGAAAGAGTGAAGTATAAGGTTGGCATAAAAAGTTTGCAACTAAATCACATAAGAAAAAATAAATTTCAATTGAAAAAGAACTAATTATAGTTCTATTTTCTTTTATTTTTCTTAAACAATTCCTTAGGGCAGCATAATGCTACCAAGGACCCAAGAATAATAATAAAAAAAAGACCACTAATTATTAAAGCATACCTCAACTAAATCTAGTTTGAATTTCCTTGCACGTTCCAGTGCTACACAGAGTGGGACAACACCATGACCTGCATAATTTAATAGTTGTAATCAAATTCAATAAGAATACCTATTATTTTGTAAATTAAGTATAGTTATTATTTGTATAGAATCACTATGATTATTTAAATGTTATCAATAATTTTATTTATTTAGATTCATATTTTCAATTTATAGCTAATTATTCAATTTATTAGACAAATCTTTAACAACATTTACATTTTCTCACTATAAAACGGAACCACAATTCATACGTGATACTTATCACGTATGATGGTTAACAAGATGCCACACAAATCTGCATTACATTTCAAACCACAATTCTGGAACATAATCATTCATGATTTGAATTTCCAATCTGAATAACATGTTTGGAGTTTAACTCAACAAGTAAGCCTTGATCCCAACCTAGTTGTGGTATGCTATTTGGATTTGTTTCCTCCATTTGACATGATCTCAGGCAACATCTTCTGTGGGATATAGTGCCACTAGGTCCTTTGTATACCTTTTATCCATACTACTTAGTTTTGGCCTTTATTTTCTTATCCCTGTTCACTTCAATATGTTTGTTCTGTGCAGGTGCATTTATCAAAACACGACTGAAGCTTCTTTCTCAGAATGTATTCTTAATAGGTGCCACTTCCACCTTCCTAAGAATAAGTATTGAATCCGATTTATCCTCATATACTCACACATTCATCTTAACATTCTCATTTCCACCACATTCATCTCATGAATGTGCACAGCCCAACACTCACAATCATATATCATGGCTTGTCAAATTGATATCTTATAGAATTTCCTTCAGATTGGCCAGCAATTTGCAATCACATAGGACTCTAGTGGCATTACACCACTTCAACTGATCTACTTTTAATCCTATGGTTTACATCCTCATTGCTTCTTCCATCATGTTGGATTCCTAGTTATTTGATGCACCACTCATCCTATTTTATATATATATATATATAAAGAAAAACAAAAACGCAAAGTGGAGATAATGTAACTGCACATTGAAAATAGTCAACGACTTGTTCTCATTAAATGACTAGATAGTTGAGAAGCAAAATGCTGGGAGGCTGATGGTGATTAAAATGGAACTGTTCAATGATGAATGATAGTATGCAGTTATTGACAAAAAAAAAAAAATTCAAATAACTACTGGAATACGTATTACCTTCCCTTATGACCTTCAGAAGCATATCCACATTGATTAAACTCTTCTAATATCCAAATACATTAATTACTATGTTGAAAGACGAAGAAAAAAAAATAGTATCTTTCATATATGATATATAACAAGGATTTGCATTTTCTTTTTTAGGAAAACTTAATCAATGGAAAATCCAATGCCAATTAGTTAACACAAAATTTCTTGTCACCAAGAAATTTACCTTCATCAGTTACCAGCCTAACAAACTGAGCTGTGATCTCATCATTTAAACGCGGCCCACTGATGTCCTTCACTGCATTCGCTGCCTTTCCCCTAGCCTAAATTCAACAGCACAGCATAGTCACTAACGTACCACTAACTAAACTCACACCTACAGTTATTAGATCCCACATTAAAAAAAAAAAAAAAACACCCCTAGAAATTGAAAATTTCGCATACAAATCAACACTATTCATCGCACAATAGCAAAAAAATACCCAGATTGAAAAACAAAATTTTATTATCTGGAACTGGAAGTATTACCTGAAACGAGGTAGCAAAGAATCTGACGCTGTTGCACAAACCAGTTGGTCCATGCCTCTTGCAAACATCCCAAATTGTGTTCACTAGTGTGCATGGGTTTGAGATCTTAGTAGTGTAATTAAGCAAAGAGGCATAAGGTGGGGTTTCTACATAGCATCTCTTCAACTGATACGATAAAAGCTTAAGCTTGGATTGGTTAATTCTATACCAAATAGCCATTTTCCTTAATTCAATAAAAGATACAAGAAAGTTGCATACTTTAAGATCTTTTTTTACCAAACCAAAATTTTGAAAAGGCACGAGAAAGAGATTGGAACGATAATAGACTGGATTTGATTTTGTTCGCACACCTCCTACAAGCTTTACCTACCTCCGTCCTCCGGCGGGTTGATTTGGCGGCGAAGAGCGAGACGGAGAAGAGAGAGAGAGCAAGGAGGTTGCTGACGCTTTGGTCCAGGTTCAAGTTCTGTGGGGCAGTTCAGAATATGACCGGTATTTTAATACTTTAATTAAACAGAATAAAAAAGAATATCCACATGGCGACTCAGTATTGGCTACTCACAACATAACATTATAAGCGTGTTGTTCCAAGAACCCTTGTGTGGGAAGGAGACTTCCTGCTCTTCTCTTCTCTTCTCTTCTCGTCTGCTTCTCCATGTCTCTTCTTCCTCCTGTTTCCTTTGATTTTGGGTTGAATTGCCAGTTGAGGCAATCAATTCAGTTGCTGTGACTATCGAGTCGCCGATGATAATTGGAGGAGTCGAATTTAATTTGATCCTCCTATTATTTCTACAAACCCTAGTCCAGACTCCATCTGTAGCAATCTAATTTAATTTGTTTTGCTTTTTCTCATCAATCCTTTGCTTAGTGTTGATATTTCCTCCTCAATTCATAACCCTAAGTTGGAAACTGAATAAATTGTTCCAATTGATCAAAATTGTTGGGCCGTTGCGGTTTTCTGTGACGCGATTCCCATGAGCAGGTAATGAAGAGTATTCGTGAGAGGATTGCCTCGAGATGTTCTTCTAAAACGACGACAATTACGGATACCCCAAACAGATCTTTGACATCTGGCAGTAAGGGTTTTCTATGGTCAAACTTTTTCGCTTCTGCTTTATCGTCAGTCTTTGAGCCGCTGCCAATTTCTGACAAGAAGGGAAGTAGTAGTAGGAGTAATGGTTGGACATCGGCTGTGAAGAAAATCGTGGCGGGTGGCTCAATGAGGAGAATCCACGAGCGTGTTTTGGGGACCAGTAGGACTGGGGTGTCTAGCACAATTAGTGATATATGGCTTCTAGGTGTGTGCTATAAGATTTCACAGGATGAGTCCGGTGGGGATGCAGCTACCAGCAATGGATTGGCTGAATTCACGCTTGATTTTTCATCGCGGATTTTGATCACTTATAGAAAAGGTTCGTGTTGTGAGATGCTGTTTCTAAACATGTGTGAAAGATTAGGAATAAGTGATTTAATTTGTTTTTTCATTGTTAAAAAAAAATGTGATAGGTTTTGATGCAATTGAGGATTCAAAATTCACCAGTGATGTAGGCTGGGGTTGCATGCTACGAAGTAGTCAGATGCTTGTTGCTCAGGTATATTGCTTCGTCATTTTTCACATTATCGTTATATTAAACATGATTTCCTTATTGTTATGTACCTCGCTGAACACTTGGCTTATATGCTTTGTTATCACGATTTCATTTTACTGATCAGTTGTTTTGGTTTTTACTGTTCAGGCATTGCTTTTTCATCGTTTGGGGAGATCTTGGAGAAAGCCTGTGCAGAAGGTAAGGTGAATGGTGTTGATTTTGCCATCTCCATGATTTCTGTTTTGGTTCTGCTATCTATTTTTTTGTCAGTCAACTATGGAATTCCACACAGTAAATCCTGTAACAGAGTCATGAATCACAGTTGAGGCCTGGCAAGCATGCTCTAGTTGTGGGTCATTTTGTTTTATTTTTATTGTTAATGCAGCCACTAGATCAAGAATATGTTGAGATCTTGCATATATTTGGTGATTCTGAGGCATCACCTTTCTCTATCCACAATCTTGTTCGGGCTGGAAAGGCTTATAACCTTGCAGCTGGGTCATGGGTGGGTCCATATGCCATGTGCCGTACATGGGAATCACTTGTCCGCTCTAAGATAGAGGAAAACAACCTTGAATACCAGTCTCTTCCAATGGCTGTTTACATTGTTTCTGGCGATGAAGATGGGGAGCGAGGTGGAGCTCCAGTTGTCTGCATTGAAGATGCCTCTAGACATTGTTTAGAGTTTTCTAGAGGTCAAGCAACATGGACACCAATTCTTCTGTTGGTTCCTTTGGTTCTTGGTCTTGAAAAAGTAAATCCAAGGTTAGTAATCATGTTCTGTAAGCATACAAGATCTTTTTTCTTTCAGGTTTCATTTTAGCTGATGAACTGAGATCATGATTCTTATATGAGACATTCTTATATGCAGTTGATACTATAATAGAGTAGAAAATGGAAGAATCTGTTATGTTTTAACATCACAATGTTATGGAGACTGATAACACCCATTTGCGAGTCAGGAACATAAGTCCTGTGTGTGATTTTAGGATCTTAGCATGCTCAATTTTCTCTTCATGTATGTTTGTTTCTTTAACCATTGTTGTAGAATGCCACATGTATTCTTTTCCCCCTTGTTCATATCGATCATGGTGCAAAATTGACTTTGACCACACATCATATGTGGCAAGGATTCTATTTTATTATACTTTTTCTTATTTATTTTCCCCTCTTTGTCTTATCCATGAATGGTCTCATTATTTTCTTTACTCGGATGTCCTGACAAAAAAAAAAAAAAAAAAATGCCACCTTTTTGCTGTTCTTACTTATGTGGTTAGCATAATAAATAACCTGAAATTGCATCTGAGTAATTTCCGTACATAGTAACTGTTTCTTTTTTAAAAAAATCATTGCCAGGTATATCCCGTCTCTGCAGGCAACATTCACCTTTCCTCAAAGCCTTGGGATTCTGGGTGGGAAACCTGGTGCCTCAACTTACATTGTCGGTGTACAAGATGCCAATGCTTTTTACCTTGATCCACATGATGTCCAACCGGTAAAGCATAATCATTCTTATTTTCTTTTGATATTAGTTGGTATATCGTCATAGATTTTTATGGGCTGTAATTGTATACATTTGGTCAATAAATTTTCCTTGAGATTACAAACAATTGCAATATGTACCTAGATTGAAAGGTATTGCTGTTTAATTAAACTAAAGAAATGATTTTGCATATTTTAAAAAATGTTTCTACCGGCACACTGAGCCGTTTGTACTGTAAGGATAATTGAAGCATGGAGTATGCTGGAAGGGTTCAGCCACAACTTGTGCATTTTAAGGCAGTTGCCTCTAAGTTTTATAATTAAGGGATGATGACTATAATTTCCATAAGTGGTGGGAGAGAATTCATAATGCTATATGTACTTTATCATGTATGATGACAACATAAGCTTATGGAATAGAGGAAGTAGGCACGGCAGGTAAAATCAGGTTGATGTTATTCTGAACCGGAAAAAATAGCAAAATCAAGGAGTGAGATAATTTAATATTACTTGGTCCATTTCATACAACAGAATTCTTCAAAGCCGATAGGAAGAGAAGTTTGACAGTTGCATGAAAAATAGTCTGACATTTCTCATTTTACTTATCATGTGCACTATCAGATGTACTTATTTGCGTGGATGAAGTTCTAGCAATTTATACATGGTAGTTATCTTGTGCCTTTTATGTTGTGATGATGGCAATAAGGATTGGGAGTCACTACTCTAATCTCCTAGATGTGATAAGAGAGAGGTTGGTATTACAAAAATCTAGATGTAAAATGTTATACAGTCACACTAGTCTTTGACCTTTGTGGGAGCAATTTATTTGGGTGATTAGGTCCAATTTTTTGAAGCAAGAAGCTTTAACGCGTTAAGTTCACTTACTTGGATTTTATTAGCAATAAATTTTGGTATTACCCTTAAAAGTACATGGGGATTTGAACAATTATTACGCAAAGTGAACTTGCAAAATATTTTAGTCTGACTCGACTTTAATTTAGTCAATGCTAGTTTGAATATTGTAATAAAGGACTCACCCAATTTACAAAATGCTCCCCAGTACTGTAGTAACAAAGTAGTAACTACTTTTGAGCTTTGAGTTTTGTACCTGACTGGGCTCAGTTAAACTGCTTCATAATAGATAGGCTTATTGGCTAAAAAAAAAAATCAAAATTTTTGCGTGTTTTAATAATTATATTCAATTCTTTTAATTTTGGCAATTTTATAAAGGTTTTGGCAACTATGACCAATTTAAGATTTTGGTCAAAATTAGATGACATAATCCATGACATATTATGCACATAAGATTGAATTTTAAACTTAATAGGACTCACTGAACGCATCTTTTTTAAAATTCAATCTTTGATGGAAATGTCAATGATTATGTTATCTAATTTTGATCAAAATCTCAAATTGGCTATAATTGTCAAAACCTTTACAAAATTGGTTAAATTTAGCAAAATTAAAAGAATTAGATATAATTGTCAAAACACGCAAAGGTTTGGATTCTTTTGACCAATAGACCTAATAGATATTATATGTGTAGTGTCCATTAAAGTTCTAAGCAAAGCTTTAATACAAGCTAGTTCTGGTATTTTCCATAGTTATTCTCAAATTTATGTATATCTATGTTTTTTGTTTATTATCTTTTCTAGCTTTTGTCTGTAATTGTTATATGCAATTATTTTTGCAGCATAGATAGTGTAGATAAGTTAACAGATTTCTGTTTTTCAACGTAAAGAAGATTTTCATTCATAATGATTTAGTACCAAACGATATTTAAAAGAGACACATGGGTAGTTTGTACATCATAAATAGCTTAAGGAGACAAACAAAATGGAAAAAGAAAATAAGGGAAACACACAACCACATCAAGGAAACGGATAAATGATGATGATTCAGACACCATTATGCATGTAGTGCTGTCAGCAGTTGAAGTAATAAGTAATTTTCCTCTTCCACCAAGTGAAATCAGTAATTTAGCTATTATTCATTCTTTCATTGCTAATTACTAAAATGCTTGGAACTCCCATTTGTCTCTATTCACCACTGATAGGGCCTGGTTATGCTTCAGTGCAGCATACACTATATTTAGCCTGGTCACTCTGGTTTTTTTCTATCTTTGTTTAAATCTTACCTCGGTGCGTATTCTTACACGCAAAATATGCAGAAATATAATTCTGTCTGACTAGTTGTAGGTTGGAAATTGATATATTATTATTAGATATTTTTCAGTTGATCGTAACAGTTCTGCAGTGCCTGTGTTCTTAGTAATGATTTGATTATTCAGGTGGTTAATATCAACAGAGATGGCATAGAGTCTGATACTTCATCTTACCACTGCGAGTAAGCTTGTTGCTAGGACTAGTTTTGTTATGTATCTACTATGAAAGTGATTTTTTTTTTTTTTTTTTTTTTTTGTTGGGGGAGGATTTGCTTATTTGTGACAATTTGTCCAGTATGATAAGGCACATTCCCTTGGATTTGATTGATCCATCACTGGCAATTGGATTTTATTGCCGAGACAAAGGTTTGCTGTTTTATCTTGTCATTTTTCAATATTTAAGCTACGGTTATATTTTCAGAAGAAACTTATGCAATATGATATATTACTTTTATGGCAATTGCTCGTGCTGCTGGACAGATGATTTTGATGAATTTTGTTCTCTAGCATCCAAGCTGGCAGATGATTCACATGGTGCACCTTTGTTTACTGTGACTCATTCGCATAAATTGCCAAAGTCAGTCAGCCATGGTGATACGTTAAATGATAGTGAGGAGGTCCAAGAGGATGATTCCCTTGGTGTGATGTCCATGAATGATGCAGAGGGCTGCACACACGAGGATGAGTGGCAACTCCTTTAATTATTTATGGTTTAGTGGATTCAAAATTGTACATGGTTTGGTTTGTAAGGGGGATGCGACTCCCAATTCCATAGCAGCTCCTATTAGAAGCACCGGTCAATTGTGTTTTTGTTTATTTTCTCATTTGTGGTTCAACGTTTGTAGAAAGTACAATAGAATTTATGATTCTTTCCAAAACTTGTTAAAGGTGTTAAACATTCACTAATATTGCCAGATAAAATGCACGAAGTCAGTTTTGCTGCAGTCTCTGTCGAACTCCTGTTTCTTGTTCTTGATAAATGTCTGCCATTTTTGCTTGCTTTTGTATTATTTGTACTTTCAAAAACCTGAACAAGAGAGAGATTGACCAAGTTTGACGGGTAATTCTCTTCTCAATGCAATTAAATTCTGACTTGCAATCAGCTTAAAATACATTGATCTTTACTGCGGTTTCATTTTGAGTTTCACCACGTACTGAGTTATCGTCTTATGGAAATGATACAATGGGGCAATCTGATTATAGAGAACTTGTTAAATCGGATGAGATCATATATCCTCGCACTGGCTTGAGGTATACATGGAGCCTACTGAATTGTGAACGAGATGAAACATCTTTTATATCCAGTTAGCTACTCAAACCATTAGTTACGTACCTGTAATCTGGTGTAATAATTTGAAGCATGTACAGAACTGTGTTCCCGTATTTGCTTAGCAAAATGAACACAGCAGCACATGACGAGAAGATCATCCTACAGGCTCAAGACTCCTAAGGAAAAAGCAGGAAGAGATCAAAAATGGAAAACACAAGACAATTAAAAGACACTAGTTTAATGCCTGCCTCCAACTACTACTATTCTGGTTTTGGTGGTAAAAGTGCCCATTTCTCAGATTGTGAGATAGCAAGCTGAGAAGGGAAACCCAGAAAATCCTGCAGGAGTATGGACATGGATCCACTTGATACTGCCATTATTGCAATCTCTGTCCAAGATGAATGCCCCTTCATAATCACATTCACGACACGAGGATAATGGTGATGATGGTTGTGATCTATTCCTTCCATCGCCACTCGCCACAAATACTTGATGCTTGTTGTTACTGTCCTCTTCACCACCATATCCAAGACTGATCACAAATGGGTTTGCTCCAGTAATACAATCTGGTACTGGAATTGAATTTACTACATCCCATATCAACTTCTCATCCCGCCTCTGCTGCTGGTCTTGCTGTTGTTGATCACCTCCCAAGAACCACCACCACTGGTATTCGTTTCTGTTGACACAAACTGTAGTAGTACCTCCTCTAGGACTAGTGCTTGAAAGTGGCCAAACATCATCAACCTTCGACCAAGAAGCAGTTACTGGATCATAACACTCGGCATCAGACTTGAATTGCCCTTGGCTATCAGTGCCATAACTACTCACAACCCAGAACCTGGAATCAGCATCCCAAGCCAGCCCTTGACACTCATCCCGCTCTTCAATCATATCGGGCAGCATTCTCCATTCATTCGTATCAACATCATACACCTCTGCTGACCGCAACGCATTCTTTTGACCGTCATGCCCTCCAGCGACATAAACTGTGGAGAGTCCAACCACTGCACATGCAAAGAAAGAGCGTGACACAGACATTGGTGCCCCCCGTCTCCACCTGCAACCACCCCCAGCTCCAGTAAGATCCAAGATATGCACATCAGGAACAGGTTCATTTTTTATTAAGTCTCGTATAATAATTTAAAATTTTTTATAGATACAATCAATTAATACAGACTAACAAAAATGATTAATCAAACTAAAATTACACAAATTTTATGTAAAAAAATTTTTTTACTAAGAGAAAATCATAAACTAAATTTTAAATTATTTGATTTATAATCAAAACGAGAGTAAGTATAATCTTAATAAATAAATATAAAAATTATTTATAATTTTCTTGATTATAGGGCGCATTCTTATTCAATGTTCACATTCTCTTTTTGCCTCGCATTGACGATAGATATGACAAAAATGAAGGGCTTTGAAGCGTGACAGAAATCACATTCTTCGAGAATTTTACGTCTCTACTTGTAAGTGAATTACTATAAAATTATAGGCTAAATTCCATCCATAGTCTCTAAATTTAAAAATAATTTTATTGTTATTTTTATATTTTAATTTATAATAAAAAATATATCAATTATTAATTCACTTTGATAGTCGCCTCTAATACATTATTCTGACTTCATTTCACTAGAAATTTTATGTGACTTTTATTTAATATTATTTTTACTATTCTAATACTACAATTACAAATTAATTTTGACTAGAAATTTTAATTGCAATTATGAATGGAGAGAAATAAAGAAAGTTATGAATTTTGATTGCAACTATGAATGAAGAGAGAGAAAATTAGATAGAAAAATAAAAAAATTAAATCAAATGCATGAAGTTGAGAACTCTATTTGATGTGACACTTTAATACGTTAAAAATAACATTAAATAAAAGTTAGATAAGATTTTTTAGTGAGATTAAGGCCATAAAAATGTGTTAGTGATAACTGCTGAAGTGAAATATTAGTTCTTATAGTTTTCCGCTGCAAATAAAAATATAAAAATAACGGTAAAATTACCCTTAAATTCAAGGATGATGGGTGCATTTTAACCTAAAATTATGACAATAATCTTGAATCTTCTTTTACAAATTCTTATCAAACTGAAATTAAAAAAAAAAAAAGTAAGGTTGGAAAATAAGAAAATAGAGAAATTAATTTTAAAGGCATTTTTCTATGTATTTAAAAAATGAATATTAGAGTAACCCTTTAGGCAGGTCATGTCTGAAACTTAAATTTTATTAATCATTGATATTAAAAGCTTCTAAAATTTAATTTAAAAATTAAATTTAAAATATGCACATATTTATTTCGCATATGTGTAAATATCAAATGTCATCATTAAATCAATTATATATTTATATATATAATTATTTTATTTAAATTAATGTTAAACGAAATTTAATATCAATTTAATTTTTCTCTATATTTTTAATTTAATTCGAAACATTAACCTCAATTTAAATGAAACAACACCAAAGTACAATGTCGAATTGTTTTAAACTTGACATAATTCACGATTTTCTATTGTTTATTTCTTGCATCTCTCACTCTCACTGCTTACATGGTGAGTAAAAATCAGACTGAATCAAAAAAATCTACAGCACTGAGTTAATTTAGTTCAGTTCGATTTGATTTTTTAATAAAATTAATTTATTCAATTATAATTTTTAAAAAAATTGATTTTTTATTCGGTTTTTTAGATAGAAAACCAAACTGAATTAACCGAAATAATTAGTAAATCAAACCAATTTGAATCAAGGTAGATTTAAAATACATGTCATTTAATTGAAATAAACCGAATTAACCGAAATAATTAATAAATCAAACCAATTTGAATAAAACTAAATTTAAAATACATATAATCTAATTGAAATTACTTGAACCAAACTGAATTTTTATAATATCAGTTTAGTTCGATTTATAAACGCATGAATTTTAATTTAATCTGTTCAATTAATTTAATTTTTTTAAAAAAATTTAATTTAATTCAATTCAATTTTAAATATAAAAAATTTAATTAATTAAAATTTGATAAAAAATTAAACTAATCTCACGATTTGCTCAGCACAAATAGTGCATCTCCTTTCATTCTGCTCACTTTCAGATTTTCTTCCACGTGCTTTCCATCTAAGCAATCAACGCCTTTTTTTTTTTTTTCTTAAACTTTTGTAATCCAATAATTTATAGAATTTACTTTTCAAAAAATATTTGTAAATTAAAAATAAAAAATAAAAAATAATTCATATCAAATAACCTCTTCATTTTTAATTTTTAATTTTTATGAATAAATTTTAGCAAATTTAAATCATAAATTTTAATAAAAATAATATGATGAATCAGATTATAACAGTTGTATAATATATGTTTAATTACTATATCAATTATATTTCAAAATAAGAGCTGACTGTTGGTTTTAATTTAAAATTTTTGCCTTTAAGTTTTTTTCAATTAGTACTATCTTTATAAATAAAAAATATATCTTAAATTATATTTATTTTATATAAATTTATATTTATTTTAATAATTATGTATAAATAATAATTAATAATAAATATTTAATATTATTTAATTATTAATTATTTTTTTGAGTTATGACTGGAAAGAGAAAATTTTAAATTTAAAAACTCAATTTAAGTCTGAAGGGTGTGTGCATTTAATTGTTAATTATTAATATAAACAGATCTAAAAGTTTTTGAGAAAAAAAAGCCAATAAAATTGAGGAAAAGAAAAGAAGTGAGGGGTCAGTTTGTCGGTTGATTTGTAACTTGACTGATCGCATGGGGTCCACAGATTGATACTGACAAGACGGAGAAGTTACTTGCTGTTGCTGCTGCTATTCTGTACCTAAACATTCTAGAAGCCATATGCCTACGTGTTTTTATTTCCGTAATTTTCGCAGGATAAGCATCACAAATACTTGATGTTTCTCTTTTTCCTTTTTCTGTGAAGGAATAAATCAATAATTGTGCTCACTTCTGCAATTTAAATTAAATAAAGTTTAGGTTTTTTTAGTTTATAACAAAAATATATAGAAAATATATTTGATTAAAATTGAATTTCATTTTAAAATTAAGTTGGTAGATAATAAAGTATTTAACAACTCTAATTCAAAATATATATATATATATATTATTTTTATCAATAGGTTATACTATGACTTTTCATAATTATAGTGTTAGTTTTAATATTATTTTTATTTAATAATAAATTATTTATTTATTAATTATTTAAATTTTATTATATTGCTTGCATCTATTATATTATTTAATTTAAATAAAGTCACTATTATTTTATTTTTAAAATTAAAATCTACAATTTATTTATTTAAAATTATATTTTATTATATTTATAAATAGTAATTAATATTAATAATTTTATCTAATACATAATATTAATTAGCAACCAACAATTAGTAACTAGTAACAATAATTAATAATAATAATTAACAATAAATAAAATAAATTAATAAATAATTTTAAATCAAATCATTTTAAATTATATATAAATTAAATATATTATATACCCGTACGCACAGGCACCTATGTACACACACTATACACACTCATATAATATATCAATAGAATATGTAATGTACAATTATTTTACAAGTTTCTTATAGCCTAATATAATAAAGTTTAGTATATGGAGTGAAAAAAAAAGCAGGAAGTAGATGTGATAAAAAAAAAAAAAAAAGGATGGTTTTAGACAAATTTGAACTTTTTTTAATAGATTAATATTGAATTATTTTCGCATTGTGATTGAGTCATCAAATTAATGTATAGAAAAGATAATGTTACTTTTGAATGGTTTTTCATATATGAGATTTAATTGAATGAAATTACCCTTGATTTTTTAAATAAAAAAAATTTATTTTAATTTTAAAATAAATTTTAAATGTTACTTATTTAAATCAAATTATATTTAAATTGATTCACTAATCATATTAGAATGGGATGAAAGTTAACTTAAAAAAATTAAAAATTTAAATATTAATTAATTTTTTTAAAATCAAATAGAATTCAAGTAAATTTTAAAATAGATTCACATCATACCACGTATTGTCATATCTAATAGAAAGTTAAGTGAGTAAATACTTATTTGGTTTACATTTTACTCGTTGTTAATTACTATTGTCGATTATTGGTTGCAACGACTAATTATTAATTGTTAGTTGTTGGTAGTTGATTGTTAATTAGGATTAAGGGTTTAGTAAAAGTATTATTACTAATTCCTATTTATAAATATAATTTTCAACATGAATATAAATTTATATATTCATATTTTAAATTTTTTTAAATCAATAATATAAACTATTCATTAAGTATTCTTAAAAATTTTATATTCATTAAATATTAATCATAATATATTAATAATTTTATTAAAAAATTAAATAATATATTGAACAAAAGTATTTAGATAATTAATACAAAATAATTATTATTAAATAAAATTATATGTAAATAGTATTATATTAAAATTAATAAAAATTCATATATATATATATTGATTTATAAAAAGTAGAACATAAAATAGTTTAAATGATATTTATTTCAATTGCATAATTGCAGCTGTTAGATAACCATCAACTATTATTTAAAAAAGAAATTGTTATATTAATCAATATATATATATATATATATATATATATATATATATATATATATATATATATATATATTTTATAAAAAAAAAAAAAAAAAATATCAAAAAAGATAAACTACACACTCTAAACTAATTTCCAATGTTATGAAATTTCAATTTGATGGCACAGAAAGAATAGTAGATCCTTTTCAAAAAAAAAAAAAAAAAAAGAATAGCAGATAAGAAGGCTAGAGCTTCTAGAAGCTTTTTGAATTGCTTTTCTCCTTTCTGTGGGGGGTATCGATTTTGGAGGATAATGCTTTAATCACTTAGTTAGTACTCTTTATTTATAATTTCTGAAAGGGAAATTGTAGACAGCTGGAAGCCCCAAAACAGCAATTGTAACAATAACTATGACAACCAATTTGCTAAAACCTATCTCCATTTTTTTTAATAAAAATACATATTATAGAAACAAAGTATATAAATTTAACAATATTAAAATTAAAATTGAATTATTAATGATTTAACATTATATATTATATTCAAATTGTATATAAATTTTATTATAGAAACAAAGTATTTATAATTTATAATGATAAATATGAATTACTTTATAAATTAAAATTTACAAATGAAAATATTTTATTTATATATAGTAATTATAAAATATTATATAAATATTTTAATTATTTAAAAATAATAATATTACTTTATTATATATAAAAATTATATATTATGAAAATGATTGAAATAATTCAATATTAATATTATAATTTTTAACTAGTCACTTTCAATTTATAATCATTTATTATTTTGAAAACTTATATATTATATTATGAGGAGATAATTAAAGCAAAATTTAAAATTATAATAATTCTATTTAAAAAAAAAAAACAAAGATCTTCAATATATGTATGATGGTGAATAATAATTTAATAAATATATTTTAAAAATTTTAAAAATAATCTAAAAAGTAAAATATAAAGAAAAATATGAATCAAGTTGATTTGGTTCAACCAAATTATTAAATTAATTAACTAATTTTATTACTAAATTTAATCAATTTTAAATTTAGAGCTCAAGCGATTATAGATTTAATTTAAAATTTTCTAATTTGATCAATTGAATAAAACTAAATCAAAAAATCATGATGTAAATATTTACAATCTGAATGATATTAAAGTTAAAAATGTTTTTTTA
>CATIWR010157068.1:0-41517 GCA_949677035.1 Omphalea diandra
AAAGTGATAACTATATTAATTTATCTAGTATTAAATATTATTTTGTCTTGTATGTATATAATTTATTTATATTCAAAGTGATAACTATACTAATTTATCTCATATTAAATATTAAAAAATAATTATTATGAAAAGAGAAAAAAAATTAATTAATATTAATTAATAATTATAAAATATCAAATATTATAAAAAAAATTTATCTTTAAAATGATAATTTTTTTTGAGACAGATAAAATATAAAATACGAAGGCACCAATAATTTAGCCACGTCATATCTCCATCGCTCTACCCAGTACTGCCACTACTGCTAATTTCATCTTTCGTCCAGCGAAAGAAGAGGTACACACATGACATATCAATTCGTGACAAAGACTGGGGGAGCTTGCAGAAGGTGCCATGTGGCGATAGAGGAAGATTTTAGAACCCACCATTTGTCACAAATAATTGGATGGCGCTTCTTCCCTTATCAACTTTTCTGTTCAATTACTGCTTTGTCTGGTCTACATGTTTGTTGCTTACCTGTGGCCTGCACACCGCAAAATCAGGTGCTGTGTTTAAGGCAGTTCCGGCCCCCCAAATGGAGGAATTAATCACACTCTAATTACTTTACACCCGATTAATTTATATTTAAATGGATTTATACATGCTAATTAAGAGTAGACTCCACTTGGTAGTATAATTTGATCACGATGATCAGACTAGGAATCTAAGGGTTACATTTTTATATTAATTATCCAAAAAGATTAGAGATTTTTGTTTTCCATCTCATGACGTATTGGGCCTTGAAGAGTATCGACAACTTGCAGAAACTCATCTGGGTTGAGAAGACTATGACACCATATACATTCCAGGAATCAATTGATTATAGGGCAAACTTCAATTTCAAACATCTCATTATAAAAGGAATGGAAACTAATTCATAAGAACGACCATCTAAATATTATTTCAAGTTGGAATACTTTTCATTGATATTGCTGGATTGATATAGACATTACTATTATTGGTATGATCATGTGACATAATAGGAGATGTTTCCAAATAAAATTTAAATTGTTAAATCAAATCTTTAAAATTGTATGAAATTTATCTTGAGAAACTAATTTAACTTTGTACACTAAAAGGTTTTGCCCAATGAGTCGAAGAGAGGCAGAGTCAAATAACATTATTCTTTCTCTCAAATAAATTTCTAAGATATGAGAATTAAAGTGTATTGTAATTAATATTTTTAGAATTAAATCAAACCGATCAATCATATTAGTAAAATTAAAAATCAATAAGTGATTTAATTTGATTAGAGGTAAAACAAATTAATCAATTAAATAATTAGTCAAAATAAAAAAAGTGCAATCAAAATCGATTCAGATTTAAATTACGTCATTTTATAAAAATTTCTAAAAATTATATTATTTTTATTGAAAATTAAAATATTAAAAATAATTAATTTATCATATTATACTATTTTTAAAAATTTGAAATATTTATATATATTTTTTTCAAAATAATTTTTAAAAAATAATAAAGTCGACCAATTAAGTAAAACATTGGTTTTTGTGGGCGATTCCTTTCGGTAGTTATTTCACACACCAACAAAAAGCTTAGCACCTATGGAGCCTTGGTCTCCTGTTGAATTAATTATTCATCATCCCTTTAAACCAGGCCATATGCGTGTCTTTTAATTGGGTGGCCAACTAGATTTAAATAATAACGATGTCGTGACTAACTAAATTGAGCAGTTGGATCCCTCATGACTTTATAAAAGAAGGAATTAACGGTCCCAAACCTTGAAAAATTATGAAGGAATTAATGGTCCCAAACCTTGAAAATTTATGCTTTTTGGGTGCCTTCCATTGTGCTTTTCAATGGTTTGTTTGCATGCATTTTGTTTCGGTCCAACATTAATTGCCTTCTTTTTCCGTTCATGAAAGTTCATGGTCATACATATGACTGAAAAAAAAAAAAAACAAAAAAAAGCCTATCTCAAGTACTCAAGCAACAAATCTTTGCGCTTCCCTTCATTATGTAGGGCCACCGTTTTAGTATGTGGCGACCCCTTATTCTTCCTTTTTTCTTTTAAAAAAAAAAAATCTTTAGATTTTATTAAAATAATTTTAAATTTGACTAAATCTAGCTCTCAAATATATTAATCAGTATTTTTTAAGTGTAAATTTGTTATATTTATATTTCTTTCATTGTTTTTTATGAGAATAATAGAGTCTTTTTTCATAGAAAAATATATTTTTTTTCCATTACAACTTTATATTTTTCCCTTATCACAGTTGTATATTCTTTCTTTACGGAAGTTTAAACATTAAGTTTTAAATAAAGAAATTTAATTTTTTTTTAGATATTCAAATCATAAAACTTATTGAAAGACATTTTAATTGAATTGTAGTTTAAAATAACTATCAAGTAAAGTGTTTTTAATAAATTTTAATTTATTCTTCTTTATCAATTTGAATAAAGAATGTTAAAGAAAATTTTCATTATCTTGACAATCTATAGAAGAAAAATTAATGCTAAAAACATTAAATTATGCGATCCTAATAAAAGAAAAATTCATAATCAAAGGACAATAGCTAAAGGATCAAGAAGTACAAGTATGAACATTAATTACAAGAATAATTAGTCACTGCCAGAAATAATTGGTTCACCAACCATACGTCATAACAGGTGGGTCGGGGGTGACCCATGCACGCTTCCACTTCCATGAATTGCTGATGAGAGGGGAATCATGGCAATGGTCCTCTGCTGGTTGAGACTTCAAGGGCATCTGGAAAGAAATATTCCCTCAAAATTAAATGAAGAAACCTTATAGTATTGGTAGTCAGTATATACAATACAAATATTCAAGAGAAATATTCCCTTAAAATTAAATGAAGAAACCTTATAGTATTAGTAGTTAGTATATAAAATATAATATTGTGTACGCGTTCTACTTTGATGTGGAATCTCAACGGTTCATGTCTGCACATTTTTTTAATTTTCATTTGATGAAAAATTATACACTACTAATTTTAATACTATAGTATATGTTAATATGACTTCATTGTTCTCCATTTCCCCAGAAGTAACAATGGATCGCATTCAACAAACAATGTTTTTTGCCATATTTGTTTTGTGGCAAGTAGATAGTTCTTGAAAGATAATATTTGCCGCTTTCCATCCTATAAACTTTCATAGCATATAATATAACGTCTATATGTGATTTTAAGCTTAATTGTTTACTTCATGATAATGAAAGTTAAAATGTTCAAAATCTTATTAATTAATTACTCATCCACTTAAATTGCATTTAAGTTATATTAAGAGTTATAAAATCCTAATTTGGTCATTTAGAAAAATCAATGTATACAAAATTTAAATTTTTCAAATGAAATTATAGTTGAATTTAATCACTGAGTAATAAAAATAGTCATTGGTTATGATCGTAACCTTAAATTGTTATTAAGAAAGGGGAAATTTAGAAGTATATATGAAGAAAACCTATAGTAAATCTGCTATTATTTTTTAATGACGTTCTTTTTATAATGATAATAATAACATTGATAAATATGCTAATGATAAAATCATAAAATGAGTTTGATCATAAGAATATAAAAAACAAACTAATCTATTTATAATTAAGAATTTCAGACTTTGCATATACATGCATAAATAATTTAATAGTTAAGTGCATTTTTTAAAGCAAAACTTCAAGTTTTAATCTTTCCCATCAAATTTTAAAATAATAATAATAATAATTCAACATCTATGAGGTTTGAGAGAACATGATGTTTTATTTTCTTTTCATATTATAAGATGGTTTTTGTACTTTCCCAAGGTTTTCCTATTTACTGAGCATTAAATACTTATTTTAAATAATTATTTAATTTTTAAAAAGATTTTTAAGAAAAAATTTCGACAATATGAAAATTTAAAATTTAAATTTCATTCTATTTCTATAATTAATTTTGATTAATAATTTATACTCCTTAAGGGGAAAATACTTATTAATTGTGATAAATAATTTATACTCCTTGTAAGGGAGTATCACTTAAAGGAAAAAGTATTTGCTTAAACTTAAGAAAACAACTCATTAAAGGTGAAACAATACTTAAATTTAAGAAAATAACTCATTAATACATGTTGATCCATATTCTATTAGAGAAATGTTATTTTACTCAAGTTGAGACAAATTAGAGTATAATTATACATTTTATATATATTTATTGATAGACATTTATTGTGAAATTGATAAATAAACTAAAATAATTTTTGTTTAATTTAAGTTTATATTGAAGATATACACAATTATTAGGGATAAAATTATCTTTAATAATAAGATTAATTATTTATTTTCTCTTGAGATACTTTTATTATATTTCAATTTGAGATATAAATAACATTATTCACTGTATTATTATTTATCTAAATAATAAAATAAAAATTTTTAATAAAAAAATATCTTAATTTCTCGAAGTCTTCAAAATATAAAAAAAAAAATTGCATTCTACCAAGCATCAAAGAAAGAAAAGTTCAAATTAAGTTGTATGAATTGGGAAAGGGATTAATTGGGGGCATTGAATAATGCACAAATCCAAAATTGTTTGTATCATAAAGGATTAGATTAGGACAGAATGATCCAAATGGTGGTTTTTAAAAAAAAAAACAAAAAGAGGTTGGAGGTGGTAAACGATTAAGATAAAAATCAAACTCGATAAAGTGTGAGATTCACATGGCGAGTCAAAGGTTGAACAGGTCAGAGTACGCGTAATTATAAATCAGCTAATTAATGGAGTTTAACGCCCATCCCTTTTGAAAACCGCCGTTAACGTAATTCCAATTAGAGGGGACAAACAGCCGCTACCAGGTTGTCCCCAACCTCCACCCCCACCTAATGTAAGCCACTTCTCACCTTTTGTAATTTCCCACTCTCTGCACGCGCCTCCTTCTAGCTCGTGCCTCTTTCAATACAGGAACTGATATGGGAAATACGTAAAAAGAAATTTGTAAATAACTATTGTTAATTTAATGTAATATATTGATTATCTTTTAACTTACTATAATTAATAAATATAATGCAATATAGTCTCTTTTTATTCTCTTTTGGACTGTCATACATATATATATAAAAGTCCACGTCTCCTAAATTCACGATACTATTTAAATCTGAAAAATAATAAAAAGCGACCCCCTACGTCACATTAAAATAATCATATTCCACCCTCTCCTTCTCTCTCTTGTTCATATATATAATACGAACCACCTCGGCCACGATCATACCTCCAAACTTCAAAACCCAAAAAATTCTTTATCACCATATTATTTGATTACACATATATATATATATAGTTTTAAAATTTCTTGCAATTCAAAAGAATGGTAGTCCCTTCTCCAACTCCAATGCGCACCAAAAAAACAAGAGCACTAGGAATTCCTATAATTGATATTTCTCTTAATAGGTCAATTGTATCTGAATTGATCGTAAGAGCATGTGAAGATTATGGGTTCTTCAAGGTTGTTAATCACGGGGTTAACATGGAAGTCGTAGCAAGATTAGAGCAGGAAGGTTTTGAATTTTTCTCCAAACCAGCGGTAGAAAAGCAAAGAGCCGGACCTGCTACTCCTTTTGGGTATGGCTGCAAGACTATTGGCTGCAATGGCGATGTCGGTGAGCTCGAATATCTTCTCCTTCAAACCAACCATGTCTCCATTTCTGACCGATCCAAAACCATCTGCAGCGATGACCCTGCAAAGTTCAGGTAATTAATTACCATTAACATATGACACGTTATTTATGTTTCGAGATATAATATGTACATCAATGCTTTTACATGGATGAATCGAATCCAATATGTATAATGGACTTTACCGATATATATATATATATGTATATACACACGCACACACACACACACACAAGTACGCAAGTTTGGTATAAGCATAAAATTTTCCATGTTTCACCATGTTGAAGAAAGGGTGTCGAAAAGTTAAATGAGACATGATGATCAGAATAAGGGGGTTTTGGTTTGTGTACTGTGATACAGGTTCGCGGGGTTTATGCTCAGTTTTTGTGGCGTGTTTGATTCATTTTCAACTACATTATTTTATTGTTTAATGTTGTAACGGTTGCTCTTTTTTTTTTTTAAATGACGAATTAATATTTAATGCATATGGAACTTGGGCCATTGTTGGGATTTAATTTTTGAAAATGAAACGGTGGTGGATTTTTTTGAGTGTCAATGCTTGGTATCATAGAAAAAGATATATTTTCTTTTTTTTTTTCATATATCTATACAAAAAAAAATGTCTATCCTCAACAGTTTTATATCATTATGATACACTCCTTTTATTTAAATAATTATCTTCTCTTTGAATTTTAATTTCATTTAGTAATTGCCTCAAAAAAGAATTCATTTAGTAATAAATATATAGAGCATGGTTTTCAATCGTTTTACTGTTTGTAGCTCATTGTCACGGAATTAAATGAGAATATTGACCTTAAGAATAGAAGAGCAACAAGTGCAACATTGATGTGTTATGAAAAAACCCACGACATTTTCTTCTTAACATGCGTCTACTATGTACTAGATTCAACTTTCAACTTGTGATTGAAGAGGAAAACTTAGCTTTAAGTACTGTCAACAACTATTGCAGCATGGCATGCTCCTCCTTTTATGGGACCCAACTCCACAGTAACAAGTTTAATTGGTTTGCAATATACATAAACCTTTTTTTTTTTTTTGACAGAATATGTAAACCTTATCAAGATTCAAATATCTATACATATTTGTTGTTGACGTTTTGTTTTCCAAGTAATTATTGTTTTCTGCAACTGCTGCAATATGTTCCTTGTATATGTGTATGAACTCATAACACATGCTACTAGTTTATTATCGTTATTGGTATAGTAATATCCGATAATACTGTAAACCACATTTCCTTCCATACTTTAGTATAGCGTTTTCTACACACATACTCACTACACTACTATTGTTTTGGTAATGGAAAATTAAGGCATTCGTTATATTTTCGAGATAGTAGCAAATAGAGCTTAATTTTCTATCATTGTTATATAAATTGAGACACGATACAATGATAAGACCGCCTGGAATTTGTCCTGCTCTTAACTAAGCTCTTAAAGACAGAGACGCTTAGTCATCACCCATGTACCCTGCTTCAGTTTTTTTTCCCCTTGGTGACAGAAAGAAATACCCATAATAACATCTGTACTTGGCCAGGAGGCCAAGTGGGCCAATGGCCTTATCATTGCCTGCATGAACATCAAAAATATATTATTGTAATTACACCCAAAATTCTTAAAGAAAATCAATAACCCCCCAATCAAATCAAGAAAATGGCATATAAAAGTAGACTAAGGCCTAATCATGAATAGTATAGATTACTAGATCTAGGAATATCACTGTTTACCATTTTAAGAAAAGAAAATTTTCTTTTTTTTAAAAAAAATTAGTATATATGAAAATATTCACAAGTGGGTTTTGATTTGTTGCAGTTGCGCTGTGAATGATTACATAGAAGAGGTTAAGGAATTGGAATGTGAGATTCTGGATTTGCTAGCAGAAGGTCTATGGATGGAAGATAAGTATGTGTTTAGCAGATTAATCAGAGACGTCCATAGCGATTCAGTGTTTAGGCTTAATCATTATCCTGGGGTCAGAGAGATCAAGGATTGGGACCCATCACCAAAAAGGCTTGGATTAGGCGAGCATTCTGACCCTCAAATCTTGACCATCTTAAGATCCAACGACGTTGCCGGCCTTCAAATTTGCCTGCATGATGGTTTGTGGGTCCCTGTTCCTCCTGACCCCACCGGATTCTTTTTAATTGTTGGTGACGCCTTGCAGGTTAGGACTAATAAACATTAATTACTCATCAATCATGTAACATAATGCCTTATTACTTGTTTCCCATTTTTTTTTCTTTATTAATTGCTAATTCTAATAACGATTATTGAGATAAAATATTGCAATTAAAAAATTAATCAAATTTATTTAGATTTTGACTACTCACGTCATATAGTAAAATATTTCGAGTTGAATTATGATCTAATGATGTTATTTATAACTAAAGATTTTGAATTTAGCGCTACTTGTTTCAAATTACCAATTTAATTATCACTTAAAAATGAAAAAGTAATAATGTTAGTAAAATTGTGGATTTCAGGTTTTGACAAACGGGAGACTGATGAGCGTGAGACATAGGGCATTAGCAAGCTCGGTGAAGTCAAGAATGTCAATGATGTACTTCGGGGCACCACCACTCAATGCATGGATTTCTCCTCTACCGGAGATGGTATCACCTCAAAATCCAACCCAATATAAGCCTTTTACTTGGGGTGAATTCAAGAAAGCTGCATACTCTTTAAGACTTGGTGACGCCCGTCTTGACCTCTTCAAGATTAGTACCATTACTACTGTTGATAAACTTGGTTAGAATATGTGCTAGTTATATGTTCTTCTTCTACTGTCCATAGAATGCAGCAATGCATCAGGGACCAAAAATAAAAAAATAAAAAAAGGAAATTCTTTTGTAGCTGTAAATAGGCCAGAATTGGAGGGTACTTATCCTCACTTCACCGGCAGGGATTTGCTTATTCTTAATTTTTTGCCCTTCTCTCTCTCTCTCTCTCTCTTTTTTTTTTTTTTTTTTTTTTATGGAGGAATTCTCTAGATTGTTTCTAATTTTAGGTGTGTTTTGTTGTCATTTTAAGGGAGATAGAAGTATGTTTAGCTTTAAGTATGTACTTTGTGAAAGAAATGTCTAAATTAGTATATATGGTGTAGTTATTTATCGTAATAATAACTAAACTTTTTTTTATTGAGAATCAAATTTACAACCTTATAACTCTAGAGATAAAGCCAATACAATTGAATTAAAGATTTATTAATTTTGACTTATAAATTTTAAGATTTCAAGATTTAACTTAAATACACCAAAGAAGTTAAAAAAAAAGAAAAGAAAAAGCTCACTTATCGAAACTAAAAATATTGTACCTTAACAATGTACAGAGTTGGTAAATGGATTGAATTGGACAAATTCATATCAAATTATTTTTAGATTATATGTTTTTTTCATCTGTATCATGATTGGTCATTTTATATTATAAGCAAATTAGATAGAGTAGTTAGTTTAAGATGCAAAAAAGGATTTGAGTTATTCATAATTTAATATAGTTTATTTTTAAATAAATATCTTAATAAATTAAGTCAAATTAATTTAGCTAATCTACAAGTCGAATTAAAATCAAATTTAATTTGAAAATTTTCAAATAATTTTGAATATCTTTTTGAATCAAATAAAAAAAAATGCTACATTATAAATTATAAATTAATTCATACCAACTAATTGTTAAACTAATAAACAAAGCTAGAAAATTTTGTTTGTAAGGAAAAAAGAAGAAAAAGTAGTAAAGGGAAGAGTTTAGACAGAGACCTGAATACAGCTTTGGACCATGCATGTTTGGCATTGGTAGAGGTAGAATGTTGCAATCCAACACACTAACTAATGATTATTTGATTAAGTTATCGAACAATCTTTATAACTTAGACTAATAAGCAAATTCAGATAAACCATATCTACAAAAGTTACCTGAGATTGAATACATATGTAGAGGCTAGATATATAATATCTATTATTCTTATCTACAAAAGTTACTTGAGATTGAATACATATGTAGAGGCTAGATATATAATATCTATTATTCTTTTTTTCACAGACGATGATCCTTGGAAAATCCAAACAAAACTGAAAATTAAACTCTAACTGTATTGAAAATTGAAAATTTTTAAGATTTTTTTATAAGAATTGGGTTGAAATTGAATCAAAAATTATTTTTGAGATGGTACTAATCCTTTAGTAGTATATTGAATTGAGAATCGAATCAAATCGCATTGAAACTGAATCAAACTAAATTGAAAAATCGATTCTTTCTCTCTCATATATAGATATAGGAATCGCAATTCGTGTGGTATCATGTCTAATCGTGTCTTGTTGAGACACGTGTATAATACCAAAATACTCAACCCGAACATAAATATGTTTATGAAACAATCGTGTCATAATCTTCAACTCAAACATAAATATGTTTACGAAACAGGTTACAAGATATGACATTTTTGACCCGTTTAATTAATCGTGTCATTAGCGCGTCAAGATACGAAAATACACATTTAACCTAATAAAAACATATAAAAATTAAAAATTATAACTACAATTTATTTATATATTGAGAAAATTTAGACTAAATATTAAAAATCCAAGTCAATATAGGGTTGAATTTAAAAATATTATATATATAAATATATTTATTTAAATCGTGTTTAAATGTGTATATTTGTGTCGTGTGTTACTTGTTAATCTATTAAAATAATTATGTAACCATATTTAATCATGTTTATTGCAAGTTAGGATGGTCAGTTTATTTAAACCTACTTTTTTGTCATGTCATTAATGAATTGACCTGTTTATGGCTCGAACTTGTTTACTCTAAATCTAAACATGTTTAACTATGTATCGTGTAAAAAATTGTCAGCTATATATATATATATAGCGCGCGCGCGCACACACACACACACACACACACACACATATATATATATATATATATATAATTTTAGGATTATATATTAATTTTGATATGTGTATATGTTTATATATTTAAATAAATATATAGAAATTAAATATTGTAAATATATTATATATTTATATATTTGAATATTATTTAATATAATTCTTTATATAATTATAAAAGTTACAGTTTTACTAATATTATGCATTTAAAACAAATAATTTTATGTTATAATATATTCTACAATATTTACAAGATAGTTTATATACATAAAATAGATTAAAAGAATTATAATTATAAAATTTTCTAAAAAAATAATATATTTAAATTTAGAATCAAACTATAATTGAATGAAATTAAAAAATAAGTAAATAATTGAATAACTGAGCCAAACTAAACTAAATTTTTCATTCAATTCGATTTGTTCTTCTAAATTTTCAAAGAACGGAACTTCGGTTTGCTCCTAATGATTTTCCAAAAACCGGACCGAATGATCCATGCATACCCCTAATATAATAATTGATACTAGGCATATGTTTGTGCTTAGATGTGGACTATGTGATGAGGGCCTTAATAAGTTGATCTAGTTAGGCATTCCTAGGGAAGTTGCATGATACCAAAGTGACCTCACTTCATTTCGTTCACTAGTAAATTGGTTTTGGGTCATGATCACTTGCCCCAATTGAGTTCAAATCTTTTGATCCACTTGATGCAGACACATGAAAAATACATATAGTTATTCTTCTGTTCAGACCAATTAAGTGATACAGACGAAACTTTTATAATATATATATATATATATAGAGAGAGAGAGAGAGAGAGAGAGAGAGAGAGAGAGAGAGAGCGAAATTGTACAAAGGGGTGCAGAAAGCTAGAATGATCTCATAATTTCTAAAACAATATTCTTTTCATTTCTAAATATTTAATCTTTTTTGGCATTATATAGAATTAATAAATTATTAATTAATTTATATTTTAAGAAAAAATAATTAAATTATATTTTTTATAAAAATACTCAAATTAAATGCATTAATTATCTTTTAATAATGATACAAATAGAATTGAAGAAAAAAATAAAGTCTAAAATTAAAGAAAAATAAAATTTTATTTATATTTTAAAGTGATACTGAATTTTTTTTAAAAAAACGTTAGATATTTAGAAATGAAGAGAGTATATGATTAGGTTAATCCATGTGTATAAATTATAGCATGATCCTATTTTCAATCTCACCAAACCATGATAAAACAGCTCGGATAGTTCGCTCAACCGGACATTGTCTTGTGAAATAGCCTTTTGAAGTATGTTAGGTACGAAAACGACAATGGCTCAAAATGATGCAAGTATATCAATTTCAGGACATTTAAAGCAACTTACTTCTTTTGGGAGATTTCCTATTTTAGATATATTGTTTGGTGAAATCCCATTTGCCTGTTTCATGTATTTATCATGATAATCAGTCAAAACAATTAATAGGCCTTAATGTTGCAACACACACATATATTTATATATCCAATCCAATTAATAATATTAGATGTTTGAATGAAATCAACTATAGTTCCCACCCACATTAAACAAATTATAAGAAAAATAAAAAAAATCAATAATAAAAATGTATTCAACTGTAATATAAGATTTTGTGCTGCGTGATTACAAAGCCAATTCCACAATCCAATCTAAACATTTATATGAACTTTGGATGGGACAACAACATAAGATTATCCAATTGCATTAATTTAAGTGCACTTGAGATGCAGTTTTCATCCCACAGTAGAAAATGGTCAGCTTTTTGGCCTTAGAATTAGCGTATTCAATGATTGAAAATCATGATTCATGAAACCAAAAAAAATCATGATTTAAATTCAAGTTGAAATATCAAGTTCTTTTTAAAAAATTGAAAAATTAATTTAAATGATTCAAAGAGTTTACCTTTTGCTTAATTTATTTGATTCAATTTTTTGAGCCAACATTTAGAGATGATAAATGTTTATAAATGCTTTATGTCGATGTGATGTGAGGGATGTATTCTTAAAATCACTAGAGACAGATTTAGTCTTGATTGAGGTATGAACCCACTCAAAAATAGTTAAACTCAAATACCAAAAAAAAAAAAAAAAAAGCATCTCAACATTGTAAAATTTGACAAACATTTTATGTATCTGCTTCCTATAATCCTTTTCACCTTCAAAATTTATTAAAAAATTTCTTCGTTTGTTGTGTTAAATCTATCCTTTTTTTCGCTTTATATATGGATGTAGGTAATTACAAGAAAATAGATAACTTGGTAAGATATTAGATAAATATAAATTTTAAAAATCTGCAGTTAATTGACTTCTTTCCCTCACTTTGAGGTTGCCCGCTTATTGACCCGAACGTGTAAGGGAGGATTAGATGGCCAACACCTCACAGAAAAATTGAGATGACATATATTGCGTGGCGAAATTTCAAGTATTTGCATAGCTGTTTTCGAATTGGCAAGAGTATAAATAATATTTAATAATTGAGTATTAATTCTCGTAACTTGCATGAAGAAACTACTTTTCATTTCAGAAACCGATGGAGCCCGAATTTCCCACCTAAAAGAATGCTTAATTTTATTACTCCTTGGAGGAAAATCTGTTCATGTGGGCATGTATATGTATTGGCTTAAATATACATGTAGAATGGAATGTTTGTGTATATGAGCTATAGGGTTCAAGTAGAATTTAAAGATGGCTTCATTATTGTTATTATTGGAAGCTCTACTGATGAGATCCCGGAAAGACGCAGATCCTTTGAAAAGGAAGGAAATGACAGAGTCATCAAATTACAAGAGCAGCAACAGCATCGCGACCACGAAAAATGGTTTCATTAAAGATGATGATGAGCATCCTGCCCACATCTCCAGTTTTACGAGCCTAGATAATGAGAAAGTGCAGACATCCTGGAAGATTGCTAAGCCTTACATTTGGCCTTAGCCACAACTAATTAATATTATATAAGCTAGGTAGGTATTTCTTCCACAAGCTCATGTTCTCAATTGCATGTATGTTTGCGTATATAAACTTATATATAAAGTAACACAAAAGATTTAATTGACACGTTAATATATCATATACGATATCTCATTTTAATTTAATTTTATTTTAATTTAATGATGAGAATTCATCTTATTTCAATTTAACTTCATTTTAGTGTTAGTAATGAGATTTGAATTCTAACACTTAAAAATTAAAAAAATAGTTAAAGAATAAAGATCATCAATTGCATTGCACACTGAAAATAATAAGTTTTCTTTTAGTATTTTATGGTACGATTTTAATGGGTTTTAAGAACAGCCAAACATTTGTCAGCTGGAATGCACATAGGAGGGGAAGAAAGTGCCATGAAGTTATGGACACAAGGTTGCTGCATGTTATTAAAGCTTCAATCAATTGGTGTAACCTTTTGCTCTGCTGTTACCAGTGCGAGCTAGCTACCTCCTTTTAGATGCAACAGCATATATCTCACTTTTTACTTTCTTATAAAAAAAAAAAGATGCAAGTAACTGAATGAAACTAAGCATGGAAAAAAAAAATCATATTAATGATAACCTGGTACACTTTACCAAAGACATCTAAATTAATGTCATGTATAATACTCATGAAAGTATAGTTTATCTATAAATAAAATGTAAATTTAAAATGTGCGTCATTTGTAAACATAATTTTTTGTTTATCAATTTCATACCCATCATAAGCAATTGTACAAAACACAATGACGTTAGTGGAATTTTTTATTTCTACATATTAAGTAAAAATAATCATGATAAAAATTTTAACTTCTTTAGTTGTTGCTTTAATATCGTAATTTACTGTAATCATTCCACTATAGTAGGGGAAATAAAACTTAAGAAATTGACTGTTTAACTTGCTAAAACATTCAAAATGTTGTTCTTACATTTTTGTACATTATTTGACTGCAATAAATTAGTAGTAATAATAATAATAATAATACATAATTTAATCGGTGTGGATGAAGAAAACTCCAAATTCCTAAAGTATAGAATACAGAAATTCATTTTGGAAATTGCTTCTCGAAACATTCCAAAATTCCAGACAAAAGAGTTGTTTGTACGCTTATACCACAGACGGTCGCGGGCCGTCAATTCATTGTTCGAAGTTCAAAACAATGCAAAATTTACCAAAGACAAAACAGATAGTATTATCTCGATTAAAAGCGATTAAGATTTTCTTAGTAAATTTTAAAATGCCATAGAAATTTTATTTTTAGAAAGTTGAAATCCTGGATAATATTAGATGTTATTCTAAGATTTTCTTAGTAAATTTTCAACTTTAAAAGAGGTTTCTTAGTTCAAACCAAATATAGTGAATCGGATTCAAGTATGACAATATTTTGTGTGAAAAGAGTAGGATAACTTACATTAATAGTCATCCTATAGCTCAAATTCTATTATTGTTATAAAAACTAAAATTTTTTTAAGTGAGTATGATTGTGATGAACCTCTTCTCTTTATAATTTGATGAATTTAATGTATTTATATAATACTAATTGAAATGAATATGTTAGTGTGCAAATGTTAAAGTTTGTCTTATTAACTTTGCAATCATTCATTTTTTTTCTAATTCTTGATTGTAATGTTAGTGAACATTTATTGTTTTAATTGAATAATATTTTTATTATGTGATTATAATAAAATTTTGATCATGCAAACTACTATTAAAAGAATACATTAAGTTTCTTTTCATATATGTGAGATAGTTACAAGAAATTTCACTTTTTAACTGTTTTGGACTTTCAATTATGTCATAACTTTTGAAAGAAATAAATGATGATAGTCAATTCATCATTTAAAAACAACAATAAATATTTTATTGGCAAACTTTCTAGTCGTTGGATTTAAACCACCGAAAATTTTTCTATAGTGTGTTATAACAGAAACATTTAAAGGAATAAAATTAACTACTAAGCATGTAAATCATGTGGTAAGAGGCTGTCTAGTAATATACTCGACTCGAATTTAAATTAATTTCATACTAAAGGGCATGAAAATTTTGTATGATCTAATAAAAAAAGGAATAAGACAAATAATTTGAATATGTAACCTGACAAGTACTCAAGCGTCATGCTGATTGTTTAACCGCCAATGATGTGCTTCCTCAAATAATAGTGATTGTTCAGTTTGGCAATTAATGTCAGCAGTATATATATAAGTTTTGCAGAACACAGCTCCACATGAGATTTGGTCGAGAGGAGAACAAGGCGTAGCACTTCGTATATCAGGGACCAAAGCAGCATTTTACAACTGTATTTTTTCTGGGAATCAAGACACCTTTATGATCACAAGGGCCTTCACTATTTTAAAAATTGTTTCATCCAAGGTTCTGTCGATTCCATTTTCGGCTCTGCAAGATCCCTTTATGAGGTAAATTTATCTTACTTTTTTCTTTGGGATTGATTAGGTTCCAACTCGCAACTACTCGGTCATAAACAGTCTAATACCAATGAGCCATATCCCAATTTTTTTGGGCTTGGCCTATATTCGCAGCAAATTGATCATAGTTTGAAAGCTGACACTATCTTTTATTATGTGTAGAATTGCCATTTAAATTCAATAGCGAAGAAGGTGGCCTCTCTCTCAGCTCAAAAACGCACCAATTCGTCAATCGAAAGTTGGTTTTCGTTCAAAGATTGTACGGTGACAGGGCGTGGATTTGTTTACCTAGGCAGAGCTTTAGGCGAATACTCCAGGGTTGTTTTCTCCTAGGCATACATGGACAATAATGTTCTTCCCCAATGTTGGAATGATTGGGGTGACCAAAAGCGAGACGCGTATGTTCACTCGACAACTCACTACTGTTTTTCCTTTTGTTACATTCATTACATTTCCCGAAATGACTCCAAATACTATTAAGTTTGTGTTGTCACGTTAAAATGCATGATTGATAATGAACCATGACGCAATTAATGTTCGTTCTCATTGTCCCATTATGGATACTCTTGCAAGGAAAGTGTTTTGTGGAGAAAACAAATGCACTGGACCTGGGCTAACTCCACGAGAAGGGTGCCGTGGGCACGAATCTTGACAGATGAAGAGGCTTGAGCCCTTTATAGGAACTTACTATGTTGACGGCGATACTTGGCTCATTTCTACTTAAGAAAATGATTTTTATTTTTATTTTTTGGTTTTTTTCATGTTACCCATATAATTTATTAAGTTCATAAGTTAACTATGTGCACTCGGGATGGGAGTTGAGAGGTTCAAAAGGTCTTTTTCTCTTCGGTTACATCCCAATTAATTACAAGGTTCCTAAAAGTTTAATGTCGTTTACAGTATCTTGTGGAAATTGTTAGTACTAAATAAAATTAAAGAATATGTTTCTTTGGATTTAACTGAAAATATAAGGAAACTGTGATATCGATATTTTGTGCCAAAATTAATCCATTACACTATAAGCTCATTTGAAAACTTAAAATCTCGATTAAAACCTAAATGGGCCTCCTTGAAAGGAAGAAGGGAAGAAGATAAATGGGCCTTATGGCATGATATATCCAGTGTTTCGAGGTGTAGTTCGATGACCATAGATATCAGATTAGCAGTCTTTTGTGCTTACTTTTAAGAACAAAATTAGATAAAATCCTTTTCAACTCTCTATTAGATTTTTTATATATAAATTTTATAAATTAAAATTTTCTTTTTGAAACAATTTTAAATTTATATAAATAATTTTTCAATTTAATTAATAAGATAAATTATTTTAGGCATGGTTTAAAATATTATCGATACTTAAAAATAATATAGTTCAAACATGCCCTAAAACAGCTTATAACCCTTGCTTGAACTTTGAAATTTAAAATAAAACGCAATTGTATATTTAGTTTAATTTCGTTAAGCTATTCTCATATTTATAAACTATATAAGAATTATAAATTTAAGTCAAAAGCATAAATTATTTTTTTTAAAAAAAACTCCAAATCATGTGAAAAATGATATGATTTTTGAGAATTCAATTCACTTAATGGAATTCAGTATTAAAACCCATTAATATTCTTATTTAAATTAAATTTATAAGAAAGTAAGTATATTTATTTTACTTATTAATTATTCAAATAATAGATTCAAATGGATTTTAATAGTAGATTTTACCTAAAGGTAGAAAATAGATGAGGTCAGATTTTTTCAAGCTTGTAAGGTGAGTCTTAGATTAATATGTACAAAAAAGTTCAAATAGTTTTTAAATCTCAAATTAAAGTTACTGATAATTTTAATACCATTTTAAATAAAGAAAAAATATTTTTGATCTTCCAAAAAATTTAAATCTTGAATAATTTAAATTATCAAATTTGAGTCTTTTAAGTTGAATTAGGATCAGATTATCTATGATTGATCTATAAGTCAAATTAGAGATGTATCATATTTGATTAGATTCTTGTATCATTTCAAATTTTCATTTAGATTGATTCATATCATATTTATGTCATTTTTTTTTAAGTAGGCATATATTAGGTTTTTCAAGTCAAATTAAAAACAGTCATCTTTAATTTTATCACATTAAATTGATTTCAGATATATAAATTCTACAATAGAATGATTAATATTAGAGGTGACAAATGGCTAAAATCAAACAAATTCAATAAAGTTAATTTTATTTTACATCATTTTCAATTTATCTTTTTAAATGGATTATCAAGTCAACGTGAATAAAAAAATCAAGTCATGTTAATTTTCCTTTTTTTTTTAAGTTTTATGTCAGGTAAGACTAAGTCACTTATAAATTTATATTTTTAAATAAATAAAATATTTTTTTTAAAAAATAAAATATTTTATAAATTAAATTAAATTAAATTAAATTAAGGATATTATAAGTTGATTTAATTTGAGGAAGTTAATAAATTGAATCAAATTTTAATCACATGAATTTGAATTAAATTAAATTTTATTGGATAAAAATTTGTCACTTCTAATTTAAATTGGATTGTTAAATAAAAATATGTTTTTCTTTGGTTAATTTGATTGATAAATTATTTATATTTAATTTTTTGAAAAAAAAATGAGGAAGAAAATGCTCTCTTTAAATTGTCTAAGTGATTGAAACATTGTTTAACAATATGTGATGGGCCCTTAGTATCTCATGTCTAAAACTTGTTTGTGTAGCACATTAATTAATATAAAAAAAATTAAATAATTCTAATGCAAACACAATAAAAAAATAAAAATCCAAAAGCATTAACACTGTCGACTTCTAGAACAAGTTATAGAAGTATTTGAATTTATTTTAGTTTAAATTATTATAAGTTAAAAAGTTGCAAATTCATTTCAATTTCATATTTCCTTCCATTTCAAATATAAGTAAAATTTATATATCAGAAAAAGATAGACTTGTTAACTATTTTTTTTAATAAACAAAGCCTAAATCAAATCTGTTCTCTCACAACTTCAAGAATGTACCTCATTTTCAAAATTTCTTTATTTTTTAAATAATTAAAATTAAAGGAATATTAAATATTTTGTCTACATTACTTTCTCTTTATTATAAAAATATGTTAAATCATTCACATTTTTATTCTATTTCTATTTTATTTTATTTTTATTCTTATTTTCTTGATGCTAATCATTAAAGCATGTTACGCATAAATCACCCCGGAAATTAGAAGTCGAAATAAAAATTTCTTTAAATGGTGCGCCCACTTTTGAATTAAACGTAAGCAATGACTACATCGTTTTTTTTTTGGTAAAAAAAAATAACTTCGTCTTCTTTGTTTATATTTTTTTATCCAAACAATCCCATTCATACGTCTAGTTGGAGTTTACTGAGAAATTAGCTGCTGTGCTGTGTCAAGAAAATTGGCTTATGATATAATATCCACAGTTGTCGAAACCCGTCAAAGAGTCAAAACAAACGATCTTAGGCTACCTAATATTTTTCTAACACTCGTCCAATCACATGTCTCCGACTTAACGTAGTTGAAACAAGAAACTCGTTCGATTTGGAATTATGGAAGTCGAAGTGACACGCATTTTCCAATCATTTGTGTCACGAATTAACTTAAAATTTCATATTTGTGTATGTGAAAAAGATCATTTTTCTGTTTACTATGAGACAAATGTTCATAATTGATATATGATGTAAAACTCCTATTTTAAAATTATTCAAAAACGAATTTGATTATTATTGAAATAAAATTAAAAATAATTGATTTTATAAAAACAAATATTATAAGAAAATTTATTTATTTTTATCTATTAAATAAATGGACTTCTACTTATAAAAGGAGTTTTTGCGTATTACGGATGGTAGCATTGGAGGAGATTTGTTCAAATTATTGAAGAAACCATTTGTAATGTATCTATATTGATGTTGTAATAATAGATGGTTTAATTATGTTTAAAGAAAAATGAGTTAGATAAATTATGCTATTTATTTTCTAAAAATATTACTAATAAATATAATTTCTTGAATGTATAGATTCATGATTTTAAAAGTTGTTTTAAGTTGGATGTAATTAATAATATTATTGGTAATTTGACGTTGATTCATAAAACGTCGTAAATGATATACTAATTTTGTGGAAAAATTAATGGCAGATGCGACCTTTTGATGACTTGTGAGGTAATGCATTGATATTATTCGTAGGAAGAGAGGGAAATTTCAAATAATTAATTATACACACCACCATGTCAATAAATTTGATGTGACCATAGTTTATTGCATAAAATATGATGAATCTAAGGCTCATGACATTTGATCTGTGAATAAATACGCAAAGTAACTTCGAAATCAATTGCGCTAATTCCGGCTGTTATTCACTTTAACAGGAAACATTAAAAGTAATAATAATAAAGTTTGTAATATGATACATATCATTTATCAGTTAAAAATTTAAATGTTAGATTCATTCGCTTGCAATCTAGAAGTGATAAATAAGTTGGGTTCGATTAATTTTTATTTTTCACAATTAAATTTAAATATAGTTATTTCAGCTATTATAAACAAAAATTAAAATTTTTAATCTAGATTGAATTGCTCGTATTTAGTTTTTATTAACAAAAACTATTATTGTGATATTTAAATTTTTTTGATAATTTTAAATAAATTTTTTGAAATATTTTCAGATGGACCTAATTTAATATAAAAATTATGAGTAATTTGAATTGAAATCGAGTTGTGTTTTGATTTTTTTTAAGGTAAATTTAAATTAAATTTTCAAAATCAAATTATAAATTATCACTTCTATTATAATTTAATGAAATATATAAATATTGTTTTAGCTACTGCTTCTTTTCTAAATTTATTAAGATAATATTTGATTCAATTTTAACTTAAAATTCATTTTATTTGTAAATGAATTTCTATATTTGACATGCTATAAAATTAAAATAGAATTTATTTCAAATAAAAATAAATTTTATATTTGATTTAAGTATATAATTTAATAAAATATTTGATGTTATAAAAATATCCTTACATTATTTTTAAAAAAAATTATAAATATAAACGAATAAGAAAAAGAGGAGAGAGAGAGAAAGTAAAGAGAGAAAAAGGAAAGAAGAAAGAGAAAGAAAAATGGAAAAAAGTAATAAAAATTATTTTAACTAAGGGTATTTTTGGTATATAAAAAAATTATAACTTTAAAATTTATTTACAAATCTTATCAAATTTGATAGAATTTAGTATAGTTATAATAAATTTTAAGAATTTAATAAAAATAAAATTTCAAATGAATTTTTATTTATAACAAACACACAAAATATGAATTTATTAATGAAATTTTCATTTATAACAAAAACACAAAATATGAATTTATTAATGAATTCTATAAAAACTATAAAATTCATTTATATTAAACACTGTATAAATAAATAAAAAATTTCAATGTATAAAATTATCAGTTTTTTTTTATTTTTAAAATAATTTGCAGCCGTTCAAATATTTTTAAATAATGAAAAACAACTAACTGCACTCAAAAAAACAAAATATAGCAAAATTTGGTAGTTAGGAAAGGGGTGTCGAGATATTTTTTGACACAACTAATATTTTAAAATTCAGATAGATTATTAAATCAATCAATTTAATAAATTTAATCAATCTGATTTAATAAATATTATTTTAAAAAATAAAAATATTTGAAAAATAATATAATTTTAAAATAGGTTTGATTGTATTCTGAGATATCACGTTATAATTTTAAAAGAAATTCTGGCTGCAAGGCTGGTGCTGAAATGTTGACATCAAGAATTGAGTAGAAGAGTTGACTAGTCATAAGTGAGTCCTCTGTTTCAAGAGCTGCGGCAATTAGTGGTTTAGTCGCACCATTGAATCTCATCAGTAATCCAATACGTGTTCACATTTCACGGGCGTGTACCATACCACTTCCTATTTTTCACATAGATGAAACTTGTTCTTGATTTAAGAAAAAAGAAAAAAATGTTGGTGCTCAATAGACTGCGAGCTATAGAACATATAGAAAAGTAATCGTTTTTCTTTGTGTTCAACGCCACAAAAGATAAAGTTCTGATCGTATTAGTTAGAAAAAATAAAATAAAATAAAATTTTGAGCCTCTTCATTCTCCATATTATTTAAAGTGAGGAAAATCAATTAAATTAATTTTTATTTAATTATATACTTTGTTTTTTATTTTAAATATTTTTTTATTTAAAAAAATTATCAAAAATAATAATAATATAATCTATCAAAGATAATTAATAAATTATATATATAGTTCAAAAGTTTTATATAATTTTTAAAAATATTTAAGTAATAATTTTATTCAAACATGTAATTTATTTGTCATCTTAGATAATTTTAATTTGCAAATTTGTTTATATAATGGTTTTTGCAATATTTAAAAATAATTAAGCTTTACATAGTATTTGATTTAATTTTAATTTAAAATTCATTTCATTTATAAATAATTTTTTTAAAAAAATTATTTGCAAGTGAATTTTTAGATTTAATATTATATAAAATAAAAATAGAAGTCATTTCAAATGAGACGAGTTTTATATTTCACTTTTGTGTATAATTTAAAGAAATATTTTATTTTTACAACAAATGTACATGTGTTATTTTTTAAATTTTTATAAATATAAAAAACACATAAAAAAAGAGCAGAGAGAAAATGAAGAAAGAGGAAAAAGAATTGAAGAAATAACAGAGAATAGAAAAAGTAAGACAACAAATATTATAACTAAGAGTGCTTTTATAATAATGAAAAAACTTTATAACTTTAGAATTCATCTGTAAATCTATTAAATTTTATACAATTTGGTTTAGTTATAACCAATTTAAATAATTTAATGAAATAAAGTTTCAAATGAATTTTTATTTAAAATTTAAAAATAAAATTTATAAAATTATAAAATTTATTTATATTAAATAAGATTTCGTGGTAAGATTCACTCCGTTCAAGTTTTGGTGTACTTAATGGTAATAAAGGATGAAATAAAACAAAATCACATGATTTAATCAGATTTCAGATTGAAGTATTTATTTTTGTTGAATCCATGCATAAATTTTATAATGTTATACAATTCAATCACTTTTTTTTTAGGATATAAAATTCCAATTATTGTATTCAAATCAAGTAGTTCAATTTTGTTTAACATAATAATTTTTTAAATCTTAAATAAAAAAATGTATAAGCAATGGAATTAAACTGTTTATTTTGAACTCAAAATTAAGATGTGAAACTGAGAGAGAAGTTTTTTGTTTTTTTTCTATCACTCTAAAGATTTGATTATATAATGATTTTTGCAGATTTGTTACGGTCATTTTTGTACACTATCTAAATAAAAATAAAATCAAACCAAATCAGTAGAAAATTCTACGATATTTAGGATATCAGATCAAATTCACTATTTATTTTTATCTATATATTTACATACATGATAGATGTATGTTGAATATTAGTGCCCAAAATTGCGCTAAAAAGATCCAAAATCAGTAATGTTAGCGTCCTGTGATATGGTAGTTGAGAAGCACCAAGGAATCGCACAATGTTCAATCACTTTGCGTCACGTAAGCAAATTCATCCTGATTTTCTGTCGTCAGATTACATTGGCTGCTGCTACAGAAACCAAATATTCTCTTCATCCCATAAACTCTCCATTATTAAACTATTGTTTTTCATATCCATCTCCATCCCCACCTCGCTGCTCCACCCCCACCAACCCGACACATCTTCCGTACATAAGCCCGACCCGTTTTGCATATTGCCCTGGTAGACTGTCATGTCTGACGTCACAGGAGAAAGTTGGGTATCTAAAGAATCCGACGAAGTCCCTGATTGTTCCGGCATGAAACTTGGGTCCATCCACTCCATCGTGGGCTCATTTATTTGAGTTGTTGTATCAGTTGAAGGGATATCAAAGGATGCGATGGTGGACGCAGGTTGACCCGTGGAAGACCCGGAAGCCGCCTGGATACGCTCAATTAAGCGAGGCATCCAAACATAGCGCATGGCGTCTCTGAATTGTTTGCTGTTAACGCCACATTTGAGCTGTTTTGCTTGCTTCTGGACTCGGGTTCTCCAGTAGTTCTTGATCTCATTGTCTGTTCTGCCGGGCAAGTACTGTGCTATTTTCGACCATCTTTCAAGAAATAGAAGAGTGAGAAATATTAGATTTAATTAAATCGAGAAAAGGTTGGGAAGAAATAAAGAAAACCCCCCAAAAAAAAAAGAAAAAAGAAAAAGGGAAGTACTTATTGCCCCAACGAGAATGGAGGTCAAGAATCAGGAGCTGTTCTTGGAGAGTAATATTCCCACGTCGAACACCAGGCCTCAAGTAGTTTAACCATCTTAATCTACAGCTTTTACCAGTCCGTTTCAATCCTGCATAATGTTTATTTAAGATTCAGGAACAAAAGCCAAAAAAAAAAAAAATTTCATCTTTGCTATGATACCCATGTAAAGGATTCTATTTGAAGGATGTTAAGTAACCTGCGCAGCGTGCTGCGGCATTCCAGCGTCCTTCCCCGTGGAGATTAACATAGTCTTTAAGTATGGCGTCCTCTTCCTCAGTCCACGGACCTTTCCTCATGTCCATATTGTCCTCTTGATTCTGGTACTTTATGGCACAACCAAAATTTCTTTCTTGGGCATCCATTTCTTGAATCAAGAGATTGAAGTGTGATTTCAATCTAAGAAATAAAAAGAGGTATATATGGTATATGGAAGTGGATTGAGCAGACAAGTAAGATGGTTGTTTGGGATTAGGCTTGGATGTTATGTTAGAAGGACAAGCGGTTTGTATGTATATATAGCGAGGTAAAGATAGGAGATACAAGTAAACATTAAATAATAATAATAATAATTGGCACTTGTGTTTATAGAACGTGCCACTGTTAATCAGACTGAGAGCCAAGTGCGAGGGTCATTGCAGAAACTAAATTTTAAAATTTTTTGGATAATGGGAAGCTGCAGTTTATATTTTGGGTTTGACCCTTTGACCTTTTCAACTTTGTGAGTTCTTACACGCACACTGGATCGAACAGATTATGAATGCCAACTGGATCTTTGTTTGAAAGATAGACGAGTGATTGATTTCAGCACGGACCAAAGTTTTAATACTTCTTTTTTTGTGTTTCTTTGGTTTTGCAACACGGACCAAAGTTTTGTGAAATTATTTATATATCTTCTCCAACCACTTTCACTTATGATTTTATCATCTCTGTCTCTCTCTAGTTCGTGCTTTAAATTAACACTTCTTTATTGTTAGCTAGGCCTTAGCCACCAAAAATCAATTTCATTGGTCTTGCTACTAACTTTGTAATGTACTTATTAGTTAATTACCTCTAGTTCCATTTTTCGAATCCCTTCTCCTCCAAGGCAATTTTGATTTCTTCTTTTCCTTCAAAACATGGATGGATACGCAAATAATTTTTTGAGTGTTATCAGAATCAGAACTAACTAATCGCTCAAACCGATAAAATTGAAACTCAGCTATTGATTTGATATAATTTAGTGGTTAAACTTGCTTACTCAAAAAATCAATTAAAACTAAAAAAATTAGACAAAGCTAAAAAATGGATAAAAACCAAAAACTGGATTGAATCGGTTCAATCCAAAACTAAGTCATTTTGTAAAAAAATTATTATAGTACTTCACTCAAATTTAAAATTTTGAAAAATAATTTTAATCACTTTATCATATTATATATTATATTGATTTTTTAAAATATTTTAAAGTATGATTTATATTTTTCAACAAATTTAAAAACACTATGTTATTGAACCGAATCGATTGAATCGATCGAATTAATTGAACTAAAAATTAATCAGTTGACCGATTCGATTTTCAATCCAATTTTCAAAACATTGAGCTTTTTTATTTCTCTCTCTCTCTTTCCATTTTGTGAACGGGTCAAAGGCACAATGCAAAAGTAGAAAACACCTAAGCTTAGTCTTTGATCTCTTTAGTTTAATTGTTCTTTTAGAAAATTAAATAGATATTTTATTCATGAATGAAAATATATATTGATCTTTGAATAATATAATTTTTTATTTGATAAAATTGATAAAGTGATGCAGTTGGCCTCCTAATAAACGCACTCCATTTAATAGTTATTGTAACCATTATTTGAATTTAATGTCTTTCAATATGTTTGATAGTCTAAACATTTTAAACTCTATTGTCTTGAATATTTCTATAACTTGCAAGAGTATAAAATATAAAAATTTTCTTAAGAAAAAAACATATATGAATAGAGGATAATCTAATAATTCTCATAATAGAGAAATAAAATAATAAATAATAAATTAATATTAATATATCTATATTCAAAAAGACATAAATTAATCATTTATGAGTTTTAGACTTTTAAATTTATTCATATTTGAATTTATTTGAGCAAGATAAATATAAATCAAAAAAATAAAAAGTAAAAAGGATCCATCGTCGAATAAGAAATAGTTGGCAATAACCTAAAATGATATATAAAGAGAAAAAGTATGTGAAAATAGAAAGAGAGGAAACAAAAGAAGAGAAAAAAATATGAGAGAATAAAAAAAGAGAGGAAGAGAAAGAAGAGGGGGAGTATAAAAGGGGGGGATGAGGCTGCCAAAAATTATAATATAATATGGGATTCTCTAGTTTTATTGTTAATGATTATTGGTAACTGATAATTATTAGAAGTGACAGTTTTTTAGTCAATCAGAATTCGATAAAAAAAATCGACATAATACACTTGATAAGAAATTCAAAATGATCCGAACTTCAAATTACATAAAAATTTTAAATTAAATTTAATTATACCCTAATCTGATATGCAAGATCAACTTAAATTGATCCAATAATCTGATTTAAATTATAAATATCTTTAAAATGTATTTAAAAATTACATATATTTTTTATTTTAAAAATAAATACATGTGTTACTTGATTTAAAGCTCAAAAAATAACAAAATAACTCAATTCACTCTGACTGCAATTCAAAGTGACTCAATCGAATCCAACCAAAAATAGACATGACGTAAAACCAATCTAACCTGAAAATGACTCGATATAAAATTGATCAAATATGTTTTTCATCTCTAATAACTAGTATTAATAACTAATAAATATAAAGTATTTGACAAAAATATACTAGCATGTCAGATAAAAATTAAAGATATAATTATTTAAAAATTCTATTATATCACACAAATAGTAATAAATAATTTTAATTATTTATTATATATTGCAATATCTTTCTATTCTGTAATTGTTTTTAAATATTTATATTTATTAAAATTTTAAATAATTTAATTAATTTTAAAAATGATTTTATTATTAAAATTTAATAAAGGTTGTTGTATTTATAATTTAATATTTTCAATTATATTTTTTCTTACCATAAAAATATTGTTCTAACTTATCAAATAAAAATAAATAAATTTGTTAGGATAAATATTGAAAAATATAATAATATAATTTTTAAAAGTAAATTTATCATTTGATTTAAAACGGTAATAGCTACTGTGAAAAAATTCTTATTTAAAATTTTTATAAACTAAAGCTGCTAAAACTCTAAACAGTTACCAATATATTTTTTTATTATCAAACACTTTTTTTGAAACAACAAAGTAAAACATACCTCCAAAAAATTTAAACAAACACATTTTTTGTTTCTTAAAAATATTGCCATTTAAATATTGACATATATATATAATTCTTTAAAAATATGTAGAAAAATTAGTAATTCTTTTTTATAATAATGATTCAGCACTGATGGTGTGATGCGATTTGATTCAAGTTAAGATAAATAATAATTTTTTTTTCTTATAAAATGAAATTTAAATTTTACTAAAATTCATCCATATTCAACGTACAACCACTCTTAATTTTGAGTTGGATTATAAACCATGGTTGAGTACAAATTTATATTTCCTCCTATAGTACTAAATGACTTATTCTGAAGAAAAAAAATATATGGAGAGTTGATGATTTTCAAATTTGCATGTCACGTTATTGATATGAATCTAGAAGGTTATTAAGGGGTTGTGAAAGCAGATCGTCTCAGCTTTCACACTGTCGCCCAATGTTTCATGTAGGGGACGTGAGCCAGTGCAGCAGTCCGGAAATGTGAGGTAAATTGTGCTGATAAATTACGACTTGGTTGAACGATTTGCAGAAAGAAAGACTTAGACTGGCATTGAATTATGACTTCTGCTGAAATTCCTTCTCGTACTCTATAGCCATGGCCCCTCCACGCCCCAAAAATCTTCATACATTTAATTGTCGTCTTCTGCATTCCATGTCATGGTTTACATAAATCCATCATCACATCAACATGGTCTCTTATGTTCTTAAGTTCTACCAACGGTTCTTGCAATTCTTATGGAAAACAGTTAGCTCCACTAAGTGTAGCGTTTGAAGTTATGCACTAAATTAACATTAAAAAAAAAAAAAAAGTAACTATATTCATAATTTAATTAGCAGTACATAAAAAGCTCAACAGCTTTAAAAAGCCAAGTATGAATGGTCAAATGGGTTCTCAATTCTCATCGCATCAAGAATAATTCTTCAGCTAATTACATTTTAATTGCTTGCTTACTCCCATAGGAAGACTGAAAGAAAGAAACAAAGACCAATAAATAAAGACAAAGCACAAATTCCCTTCCTTTTGACACGTTTCAACTTTCAAAGTGGCTCTTGTTTATCTTTTTTGGAATACCAATCTACACTCAAATTCCCATAAATATTTTCACAAGTTTAATAATCCATTACCAGTATTAGACCATAGTACATGATTAATTATACATACAAATGGTAAAGTTAATTAAGATCCCTTATGGGTAGCTATAAGAGAGCAATTGCAAGTCATGACCATACATATTGTGCTATCATACATTCGATTTATATTTGCTGATATTTCGTTCATCGAATTGTTTTCTCTTTTTTTTTTTTTCCCCTGAAAATCACAATCTTATCTCTTTTACATATAAACTGATATATATTAATGTAAAATTTATCTGAGTTCATTTGCAAGTAAATTTCAGCTTATTTTTACATTAAATGTAAAATTTTATTTTTCAATTTATATTTTATATTTATAATTTAAATTTGTGGATTTATCAGTTTGTATCTCTTGTAAGTTTAAAATTTATTTACAAGTTCAATTTTTTAAATAAAATTTGACTTGAACATAATCAATTTCATATCACTCAATGAATTATTATGCATATCAAAACATGATAAAGGAAAATTTGCAAATAAATTTCATAAAACTTTATAAAATTCTTTTGTATCAAAAATATTTGATGAATACTCATTTTGTAAAAATTAAAAGTTGGGCGAATTTAAATTAGGTTGTTTCAAAATATTTTGAATCATAAAATGTATGGTAGCTTTGGATTTACAAGTCATCTACCCTATGAGCTATATATGAAACTTTTAGTAAAACTTCAGATTTCAATTGAAAATTGGGTTGATTCAACAATTTTGGATAAAAAATGAGTATTTATAAATTTTCAGTCCTTTATCTTATAATATTGATTTTTTAGAAGAAATAACTTTAAAACTTTTTAATTTTTTAAATTATTTTTAATATTTAAAATATGATCAATTGAGTTGATTTAGACTTATTTGGGTTTGGGTCATTTAAATCTTATCTAATCAAGCCATGCTTTACTTGATAGGTGTAAATAAATCAAATTTGTTTACAAGCTACTCATCAAAGCTAGATTTGATAAAAATGAATTTAAATTTGACTCTTTTATTAAATGAGCTCTACAGTCAAACTAGAATCAAATTAAATGAGCTCTACAATCAAACTAGAATCAAACTTGTTAATATAATGAGCTAATCTCAAATTTATTAGTATTCGATTTGTAAGCTCACAAATTAACCTAATAATAAATGTAATTGTATATTTTTACTTATAATATGTACAAAAATATTTTTAAAAAACATATTAATTAATAATATCTACTAAATAATATATATTTCATGTACCAATTTATATTTATATGTAATATCTTATTTTTATAATTTTATGTAAATATTAATAAATATATTAGATTTTTAAAATAGAAATCTTAATTGTTAAAAAAATTATTCATAATTTTATTTAAATTCAATTCTAATAAAAAATTTAACTCAATTTAATTCATTGAAATTCACAAATTTATGTAATTTTAATGGTAATTGACTCAAGTTTAACTTGTTCATTAAATAATGTTAAAATATTCAATTTAAGCTTGATTCTTTTATAAATAAACCAAATTTGAACAAATTAGTACTTGATTTGACCCCGCTTGTTTACATAACTATAGTACTTAAACTTTAATTTAATAGAAAAAGTTTATCCTACACTGAACCAATGCATGACATACAATTAAGATAAAAATGGATGAAAAATAATACTTGCACATTAAGATAAAAATCATTTTAATAAATAATTATAATCACTTTTTTTCTCTATTTTATTTACTCATTCGAGCATAGAATTTTCCAGTTCGGTGAACATTATTTATTTAGTAAAAATATGTCCCGTGATGGTGAAAGTAAAAAGATATTCTACAGCAGAGAAAAAGGGGTTTGGAAATCAAAGTCTAAAGAATTTCTGTAATCCCTTTTGGACTCAAAAGGCTAATTAAGGTGTTCAGATTATTACATACACTGCTAATGTGAGTGTTAGCACTAATTTCCACCTTATATATGTAATACTTTTTTTTTTTTTGTTTAGGATCACAAGAGCAGTAAAACTCTTTATCGAAAATAATATTTTGTTTTTGAGTATAACATATGCTTTTTTTTAAAAAAAAATCTTAAATTAAAACATTCATTTTCATTTTTTTTTCTCTCTTTTACATTTTTTTTGGTTGTCAATTTCCATTATGACATTATTGAGAAAGAATGGAAGCAATAGTAATTAAATCAGTTTAGTTAATTTGACTATATCTTTGATTGCATGCAGAAAAGTTTCGATACTTTAAAAATCAATGGAAGCATATTATAGGTTGACCATATCTTTGAATACAAGGGACTTGTGAAGATAAAGAGGAATATATATATATATATATATATATATTCCTTTGATACTAAATTAATACATGATAATTCGATAGTTCTAACTTGATCTAGTTAAAAGTTGTGAGATAAATAAAAAAGAGAAAAAAAAAAGAATAGAATTAAAGATCCTACTGTTCATAAGATGCATTTTACTGCTAAACTTGTGCTAATAACTAATTGATGAATCCTTGGTATACCTAATGAAATATTTACATATAGAATTGACTAGATAGTATCCCAGCCCTTCTAGAAACAGGATTACTCATCATATGTAGGGATAAACCGTTCAGTTTAATTGCAGGATTAAACGTCTTCTTGAGAAATATTCATAAGGGGCACTTTTCCTTTGTGAATTTGACATGAGGGAGCCACCCACTTTGTGAATAGGCTCGTTCATATAATTGATGTGAGCCTAGCCCATAGTTAGGTAGTTATCCGTATAGGATATGAATCGATTGTAAGTATAATATAAATTATAAGATACAGAGTATATTTAGTACGAGCTGAGAGACTAGAATTTTTGTTTATCCTTATAAAATTAAGAACTTCTATTTTTAAGGTTATGATTTATATAGGGTGAAGTTTTACTGAGCTAGTCAAATTTATTTAATTGATTTTCTTATCACAAAAAATTATAAGTCTCTTTCGTTGTTAGAGTAAAGTGATTTCACATCGCCTAAATAAAAAGGGAATCATATATATAAAGAGGTAAGAACCATATATTTACTGCATATTCATTGGCGTATGACATTTCTAAGTAGTTAAATGGAGAAAGTAAATGTGATATATGAATATACTCATTATGTACCCCAAAAATATCATTTTGGCAAGATGCATTAACATATATATATATATATATATATATATATATATATATATATATATATATATATATATATATATTTTTTCTGAAAGGAAAGTATGGGTTGTTCTAGCAGCCCTACGAGTTAATCAGTGACTCAATGAGTTGACATTGATGAAAAAAAAAAAAAAAAGTGTCAATACTGTTTCTTCCATATTATAATTGCATTAATTTGCCAATCAAAGCAACGCCGTGCTATATGGTAATTATGAAACAAATGACTGTCACAGTAGTTAATTTCACCTTTCATCCTTTATTAGGACATGGATAAATTTTGTGGAATAATGGCAGAATTGAAATGACAGAGATCGACCCATCATGATTCATTCTTGATTTCGCTTTTCCACTAATGATGGTTATTCTTAAAAGGATATTTGAATTACGACCCGAAAGTCTCGAGGAACATGGTAGGTTGGTATAGTAATGTGTTAAAAGCTGGACGTACGTGTCCACATATAAGCCGAATTCCAAATGAACTAGAGCATTGCGGAAGTATCATTTCAAGTATTAGTGGACCATGGAATGGAATGTAGGTAAGTTTTTAATGGGGTTACTGTTAGTTTGTGTGTAGTGTCAGGTTACGACTTAGAGAATAGTACAAGGACACCAACTACTACATGACAACTAATCAAATAGTGAGGAGATCTCCTCCTTCTCACTTTGCTTAACCGTCCAAAATTGCTGCAAACTTGGACACTTGTACATGTCTTGATCCGAATTGATGTTGAAACCAACTCACCGGAAAAAGACATCATAATGCATTATTATTTCACAAAAGATGCCCAATGTGGGTTGATTGTAAAAAATAAAAAAACAAAGATAGTTATCCAATGATTAATAACTATCAGGTAGTTACCAATACATGAATAACTATATTTTTACATACATAAACTGGAGAGGCATGAAATTTGCTTCATTACAAAAAAAAACTTCTACACTTTCATCTCTCAAGAAGAAGAAACTCTCTATGTAAATAGTGATTATTATATGAAGTACCGTGAATCAATAATACATATTTTAGTGGTTTGCATTGTAACTTGGTGGCTAATCAAGAATAACTTGTGGATTCATCAAGAGGTTAATGATTTTTCTTGTTTTTATTCTTCCACAATTTAAGGTGTTTGTTTTACTTTTGTCCAATAAAACTCAAAGTTTTGTCATCAAACTTAATAAATAATTAAACCGGGCTTAGAGTTTTTCTTTTCCAACTTTTCTCGAGTTACATGGTGATGTTCTGTATCCTGATTTCTCCTTCCACCCCTTGCTTTGGCAACTAACATATCCACGAAGGATCCACTGTCCTTAAGAAACTAAGTTATTGATCTTGTTGTTAAGTCTGAATTCAATTATGTGAAATTACTAACTAAGATAACAATGAATTAGATGACGCTGTGGGGGTGACGACAAGGCAGCTCTGTTGATGACAAAGGAGAATGTGTTCGCGGCCACTTCGGATGCCAATAAATGAAAAGTGAAAAATGTTATTCCGATGCCTTTTACAAGGATTCCTTGTGGAAACTTCCATTCCAACCAGGAAACAACACATTACAAATGTTATTATATTTTGTTGCTTTTTTAACTACATGAAAGCCTAGATTCCCTGGTAGATAATGTTTTTAAAATTTGACCATAGTTAATTGATTTTTATTTTGATTGACTTAATCAATTTGATTGATTCAATAAAAAATAAAATTTAAAAAACATTATTAAAATAAATGAAAAAATAAGAAAAATATATAAATATAATTATAGAAATAAAAAATAATATTAAAAATCAATTCAAATTAAACCGAACCGATTATTAATGTAAACTTTAATTTTATCAATTTAACTGGCCAATCTGACTTAGTCTTCAAACATTGCTGGTAGGTGCCTAAGTGCCTGTGGCCCGCATCTAAAATTGGCATCTTACTCTTTCACGATCAAATTTCACATTCTCCTTACTTTGTCTCCAGAATTTACACTAGCTAACATATTCTTACCCTAAGAATTTTTAGCATAATATGTCTCGAATCTTTTCAAAGTTATATGTGTGTGTGTGTATATATATATATATATATATATATATATATATATATATATATATATATATATATATATATATTAAATAATATAGCATCTTGTGAGGTTGCTTACCAACAATTCTTGTGTTGACCTAGGAAAAATTACGATGTGCCAAACACCACTCAATTAAATTAGTTTCTATTTTCTACTTGTCTGACTTTAATACCACATCAAAAGTCCACACACCTCTCTTGTCCAAGCAAAGTTCCATTTGAGGACGAACATATCCGTATAAATTAACAACTAATAGCTAACCAAATCAATGATTCAATGGATACAAGTTCCCTCAAAAAAAAAAAAAAAAACAATCGTTAAAAGTTATAGCATACGGAAATTTTGTTTGTTCGCATCAGCAACTACGACTCTATTGGCCACTTGCTAACCCCTTTGGGCCTTATAAATCCCACAATGTACAACTTCAATCGGTTTCCAAAGGTATACATGTTTCACATTTGCGGGTCAGACCTTTCTTCGGCCGAACAAAAGAAAGTCAGAACCCCCTACGCTGAACACTGATGACTATTGTGGTCAAAATGGCAGCTTCTTGGACTTGATTTTCACTTCAGCCCAACTTAAGGTACTTTCACTAATTGTAAATACCATTGTCATTCCCATATCACAATATTGCACTAAAGATAAAATATGAACATAAAATACTTCTGAGAAGACCACTTCTAGTTTTTAAATACAAAATGAGGCACTATTGAAGTTGCATTCAGAAGTTGAATGTAGACACCATTATTATTCCTACACCAACAATATCGCACTCATGAGAAAATATGAATAAGAAATACTGAGCTGACCTTTGTACTTCCGACTTTATAAATGAAAAGAGCGTCATGTTCTATCATGGTTACATTTCAATTTCACAGTCCATGTTACTTAATCAAACACTAAGCTAAGCAACAACAGGATATCCAACTCAATAAAGAACGGTGTTCAGGTTTGATGAATATATTCCCTTGTCGTACAAGCAAGGGAATTAGATTTTGAAAATGACACAACTCTGCACATAAGGGGGCCACTTCATTTTAACAAAAAGAAGTGTCACTTTCAACTAATCTTGTATTCCAATGGAACACACTAGGTCATATGCAAGGACTAAGATCTTCAATACTAGAAACATCTAATAATTGACCTAATTTCAACTTTATTTTTCAATTGCTTCATGTATTTAATAACTCAATTAAATTAAACTAGTTTTCTATGAGTAGATGAGGATTCATCTTGATATTCCTAACGGGAAGAAGGGAGAGGTAATGTTGTGTACAAATAATGCTAATAAGAGGAGTGAGTTAGAGAGATACATGAGAGGAAGAGTAAACAATCCTAATGAGCTTTTATGTATGTGGCAACTGAGAAAGTGACTGTCCTTGACAAAGTGAGAAATATGTCTTTCACATCAAGCAGTGGATGGAAGAAATATATAGGAGTGAAAAGTATGAAGGGGTTGATGTGGTTGTCAAGTGAGGTGCTAATAATAAGTGAGACTCCTTTAAAAGAAGGGTTTAGCAAGAAAAAGTTTAGCGAGATATGTTATTGGAAAATGAACCAAAAAGTCTTACCGTGTGAAAAATTTTAGATGCTTATTGGATAGTAATAGTATATGAGTTGATCTACTGCCATGCGATAAAACCTTGAATAGATATAAGATAAAGCCCAAAATCTTGGAAGACACATAAGTTGTATTCAAGCCATTCAGAAAACGTGAATAGAAGTCTTTACTGACGGACCTTAATCCAAGCTCACTAAGACAAATCTCCCTAATTATCCTATAAACTAAGAATTTAAATTATAAATCCTGCCAAATGAATTCAATGAAATATATGTAAATTTTGATGCATCTGCAAGGAAGGTAAACGATTTATTTTGACAACCATGATCTCTACTTGGTTTTCATATCCTAAATGCACTATCGCTCGCAATAAGCTATAAGAAAAGTTTATTATCAGATTTAACTAAAAAAGCATATGCATTTAAAAAAACTGTTGTAATATCTTTCCATTTTGTATTCTCTTTTCTTTATACATATTCCTCACATTGTTATTACAACTTCCAAAACAAAAAAGGAAGCTAGAAATTCCATAGATGTTCCATCACTATTTATCACCTGTAGCCCATAATAAGCATATTTCCATAGAAGATTATCTAACAAAGTCTTGCATCACCAGCCTCATAGCATCTTAGCGAAGCAGACAGACCAATTCATTAGAATAAGCTTTCAGTTCAAGAAACTCACACTACACTAAATGCAGACTGTATGGTAGATGAGAAATGAGACGCAATAGTCTGTGATGCAAATGCTTGAATCTGCTTCTTGGCATCTGAATATGGACAGAGCACAATTAGTATTAAAAGAAAATAAATATTCCAAAAGGAAGCTTACAATAGTCGACATATAAAACTCTTCGAGCATTTTAAAGATGGTTACTCGTGGACCGAGTTATATGAGGGCTAAAATGATCATGCTAATGATGGTATAATATGTGGAAATGATGCATAATGTCAAATACAAACCACAAATTCTTGAGATCAAGCTGAATGATGCACAAAATCTTAAACAAGAGACTGTAAAGCAGGCAGATGGAGTCACATTGTGTTTGACTTAGCCTTCTCAGGAGACTATATTACATTCTGAGATAAAATTTTATGTTGGTTGACAGACAAGTAGAATTCTCTAGTTAATTTTACAATGTTTTTTCCTTTTCTGGAAAAGAGGAGATAGAAGGCAAGAGCTTCTTCACCTCCCCCCTACCTGGGTTTTATGGAAAATCCTTGGTGTTGCACCATGACAGCAATTTCCCACAGAAAATCAATATGGAAAACTGAAGTGCGATTGGAAGTATCCTTCTTTGCTTGGATGACTGAGTGGGGATTTTGCAGCACAGTTTTATGAAAAGAGGATGATGCTTGATAAATAGTTAGCTAGCCTGATCATTTATCAGGTCAGGTTGATGTCAGCTGGAGTTAGTGTTTCATAACTTAGGTCTGGGCCCCATGCTGGCCAGAAAGTTCAAGTTTGAGATATTGACCATGTCCAGACCACATAAATTAAATATGCAAAAATTATACACAATTCTAGTTTGCAAACACGTTGAGCTTGGTCTTTGGAGAATAGCAATAAGCTCAGCTCAAGGATTAGTTGGGCATTGGTTGAGAATGCTAGATTGGGTTTAAATGGAAAAATCATTGCTGAAACCTGGTATTTGGCGTCTGGGGAGGTCAATGAACCCCATAAATACTTCCAAGAGATAGATGATTTCTAGCAATGAATTATTTGCTTGTTATTTTGAGAAGACCTGTTACATTGGATCAGGCCCAATATGGCCCAAACTTTTTAGGTACCAGGCCTTCGGCTTGAGCCCTTCTTGAGACTTTGGGCCTAGTTTATTCATGCAAAGCCCAACTGTAACAGGATCAAGTTTGCTCAGGTCTCAAATACAAATTCACAGTTGATGACATGAAACTCCGTAGTTTAAAAGAACTACAAGCCAAAGTTTACGATATGCAAACATTTGCGTTGTAAAGCTGATTGACAGGAGGTATGGGAAGCCATTCATTTAGTGATCCTTTGCACTATATGAAACCCCATTGACCTAGACAAAAGAGATGATTGACATTACTAATGTTTGGATGTTCACTACAGCCACTTTAATTCATCTTTTTACAGCTGAAAAAAAAAATCAAATATAAATACATGTGCAGCTGCAAAATAGGACTATTTCCAAGTTGAAACCTAAGGCTAAGCCCAACCCTAAGCTAACTTAACGAAACATGGAAATACTGACATGAAAACACCATTCTCAAGCAGGAATAACTACAGTACTGCACTTTGAACCACTGACTACAGGTTTTCAGCATGTCAAGAAAAATTATAGTAATATTTTATGATATTAAAAATTTCAAATAACAAAGTTCCAGACCTTTGCGGCATTTGGAGAACCCAACAATGTTTGCAATGCTGAGGCTTAAGCAAACTCCTACTACCAGGGCATAATCAACCTCAAACCTTATGATCGAAAATATTCCAAGGACGATCCAAGCAGCTGCCTACACAATATTCAAGTTCACAAGAAAGGAGAGAGGGCAACTTTAATTTGAGAACAGAGCATTATAATATACAGTGATATTACACATTTCAAGCACTGATTCTATGCAACTATTGACGTAATTAATGGGATAGATGGTGTTTAACAAACAATTAAAGGCTCTTTTTTTTTTTTTTTTTTTGAGGGGGGGGGAGGGGAGGGATGATCGTTCTAGCCCTTACGGCATGCAGAACTTAGCAAGACTAATGCCTTAAGAATTGAGGCTGACCTTTCAGCTAATGAGACTTGAGCATGCATTTGACAACTACAATTATATATTTAAAGAAATAGTGAGTCACTTCCACCTTCTTCACTACATGAACCTATTCTTTTGGTCTATTGTGTTGCCTTTGTGCTGTGCTGAATGATCTTGGTATATATATTCGTTTTCATTAATTATTACATACTCAAAATCAGGCAAAGTAATTTTAGAAATATTACTCTTCAGTGAGATGGATAACATTGGCACAAAGCTACAAGCATCGATGACTCTTTATCATGACAAAAAAAAAAAAAAAATACAGCTCCATTCAGATTTTTATCTTTTTTCTTTTGTTTAGAAGGCAACCTGATACCTAAGGTAGAATGCTATTTCAATTTTCATTTCAAAAAAACTGCCTTATTCAATTGTAATAATGAATACTCATGCAGCAAAAGCATATTAGGGTCACAAACAACAGTCAATCAAATATTTACTCACAGTCAGGTATAAAGTCCACCAAAATAGCCATGAATCCTTCTTGTTCATACGAGCCAATGACTTTGAAGAAAAAACAAGAACATAAACCGAAAACATTACGACATTGAGATGCATGAAATTGGAAAAAACAAAACAACACAAGTGCTAGTCAAAAGTAATTAAAACCTGTTGATCAAGAGATTCAAACTTCCACACACTCTCACCCTGCTCATTTATTTCATTCCACCACCTAAGCCCAACTAAAATGCGGCCGCTGACATTCTTCACCACCCAAAAGTCAAGGGCGGCAAGAACAACAGTAACCACAAATATTATGACAAAGCTATCAACAAACAGCGCGGAGAGAATGTAGAATGCCAGAGCTGCAGCCTGCCATAGTTAAATTGTGGAGTTGGCAATTCAAAGATCAAATAACAATTACGATCACTGAAAACGAGGGAGGGGGAGAGAGAGAGTTCAAACCTTGAAGAGCACATGGAAGAAGCATGTCTTTGGATTGGCATAGTTTTCCCCTACAGGCTACACAGACAAAAATAAAAATAAAACTAAATAAATAAAAATGAAGAAAAGCTTTAGGTGAGGGATTTGATGAAAAGGTTAAACATCAAGTAGCTAAAATCCAATGAGCTGAAGATGCATTCTCATATACTTCAAATTGCAGGTATTAACTGATAGGGCGATGATGGATCTGAAAAGAAATACGAAATTTTTACCTGCCTAAAATCCATTGAGCTGAAGATGGTTATTCGAGAAGGAATTCGTGACTACTGCAGATCTTTAATGTGCTTTGGTTTTTTTTTTTTTTTAAACGAAGATCTTTGATGTGCTGAATTGCGTTGCAGCCTTCCTGTCACAGTCATTCTCATTTCAGATTTCGGATCAATGCCATGATTACGTTACTATCTTAGTCCGTTGGGCTTTCACTACGGCCTTCTCTTTGGACTTTTTTTAATTAATCACTATTTCGGAGCAATTGCAATCTCTCTCAATAAGAGGGCCCGAATCCTTATTATTATTTTTTTCGATAAAAAAAAAGTAAGAAGCAAAGGCAAAATTAAAAAAATGATGATAAAGGCCCACATGTTGTGGTTTTGGGCCCCAAGTTCTAATAAACAAGTGGCCACAGGCTTACCTTTAAAAAAAAAAAAAAAAGAAAAGCAAAGAGCATGATGACGTGGCAAGATTCCAGATATATCGACCACGAACTTTGATTCAGTGGAACATTCAAAATGACACGTGTTTACCGTTTATGGAGTACGCCTGGAGGGGGTTTTCACATCTAACTTTCTGTAGAAGCTGAGGTGGATCATCCCCATATTAGTTCCCATGCAGATGCAGTAATTTTGTCTTCTTTTTAAATTGCTGTCCACATGTTAAATATTATTATGCCACGTCATGCTTGTAGACAAGACAAATTAAAGAGAAGTTCTGGATTGGTCTATTTATTATGTTCTTTAGCTTATAACGAATCTTAATTGTTTTTCTGTCACTTAAACCAACCTCTTCATGAAGATTATGGACCATCACCGGCCATCGTTACTATATCCTTGACGGTTGGATGTTCGCAAATATTTTTCAATAAGAAAATAATTTTGTTAATAATAAACACCTATTCATATAAACATTACACCCTCCCTCAATACTAAAAAGATTATCCCTCACCATTTTTTATATTATTAAAAAAATATATTTATTATTTTACTAATTCACAATTTATAATAAATATATTTTTTCATTTATTTTGTAATTATATTCAATAAAAAATATTTTTTATTAATTTAAATAAAAATAAATTTATAAAATTAATTATAATTAATAAAAATGAACATATATTTTAAAATATCTAAAAATAATAATAAATAAATCTGTAGTTTAGTGTGTAGTTTATTAATCCATATATTCCAAGTATAATTTATTTTATGTATAACTCATTAAGGTGTATAAAAATTATTTTAATATTATAGAATAAACAAAACTTAAATTTAAATGCACTAATTTATTTTTTATATTCACTCAAAGATTTATTTTATTTCTAAAAAATAAAAAAGTGCCCTTAAAGTTAACCCAGCGAGATCAAGAACTAAAGCAACAACAATTAACTACTTAGCTTTCTTTCTCTTCTCGAGTCCTCTTAGCTTTCTTTCTCTCTTTGAGTCCTCTCTCATCCTGTAATTATGGCTCCTGAGCTTGTTCAAGCTGCACTCAAGCTGGGTTTACCAAGCTAGTGACTCTGCCTAACAGGGCATACGTTACTTTCTTGGCTGGTAATGGAGATTATATAAAAGGTGTTGTTGGGTTAGCCAAAAGTTTAAGGAAGGTGAAAACAGCTTACGCATTAGTGGTGGCTGTTCTGCCTGACGTTCCTGAGGAGCACAGGCGGGTCCTCCGTTCACAGGGCTGCGTTGTCCGGGAGATTGAACCCGTTTATCCGCCTGAAAACCAGACCCAGTTCGCCATGGCGTATTACGTCATTAATTATTCTAAGCTCCGTATGTGGGAGGTGTGTGGGACTTGGATCTGTTATGTTGTTACAAGTTGTAAATTGCTTCTTTCTACTCCTTGCACGTGTCAATCTATTATTAGCTCCAAATGTTATGGAGAAAATGCATTTTCTTTTTACCAAAGAATGCCCTTTCCGATATCTGATTATTTCTGCTTCTACTTGGAGAAATTAAATGATTATAAATAATTTACTAAACACATGTTAATGTATCGTTTTTTTTTTTTTTTTTGTTGGGGGGGGGGGGGGGGGGGGTAAAAAT
>CATIWR010157077.1:0-68117 GCA_949677035.1 Omphalea diandra
AAAGTGTTATGGAGAAACCACTCACAAGAAGAGGCTACATGGGAAAACTGAAGAGAACATGAAATGACAATATCCACATTTGTTTACAGGTATGAAATTTCGAGGACGAAATTCTTTATAAGAGGGGAAGAAATGTAACATCCCTATCCACATTCATTCGCATTATCACATGAATATATTCATTGCATAAATGATATGAAACCCACATGAACATATCTATTGGATAAATAATCATTTAGACATGTGAATTATAAAATCACGACAATGACACTTGCACCGTTGCATTTGGGGACACTTGAACATATTTGTAGTGTTTGTATAGTTGTATGACAAATTGTTTTATATTGTGTGCATGTTATAGTATCATAAATAATAGTGTTTTAGAGCTTAATTAAAAGTATAAGGAGCATCTAGGAATTAAGAGATGGATGGAAGTGCTTAAGGAGTGAAGAAGATGGACTAAAAGCAAAACTTTTAACTTTCAACCAATAGGAAACTAGCCCTCAATCTTTTATTTTATTTAAAATAAGAATATAGACCATTAGGGTTTGATAAGAGAGGAGAAGGAAAAAATAAAATAGAAAGAAGAAAGAAAGAAGGAAAGAAGAAGAAAAAGAAGAAGAAGGAGAGGGAGAAGACTAAGATACCTAGGACAGAATCATAAGGTTTTCTGATTCTGGGACAATAGGTAAGTTAATTTATTTTCTTCTCAACTGAAATTAACCTCTCATAACATGTTAATCATGCATGGTTAGGGAGAATTATGGAGTAATTGAGGTAGATCTCTTGGATGGAAGTTGTAATCCAAGAGAACAAGAGCTGATTCTATTAGTTTTGATGTTAGAGAAGAATTTTGTACCCATGATTTTGTAACCATAGAATAGGAATTAGGGAAAGTGAAAAATATGAAAGTTGTAGCTTTATGTCTCATATAAATGCCTATGAAACAGTTTTGTTTGATTTTATGTGGGTGAGGAGATATGACTCCTTCAGTAAGGATGGGTCAAATCCAAACCGAGATGATCTCAGTCTTCTGTTTTTTTATATTTTGATGGCCTTATATTCTGATTTTGACAAAGTGAAAAACATGAAATTTTTAGGTTTTTGTCCTCTATAAATACCTATAAATCAGTTTTGATTGATTTTCTATGTGGAAAGAGTTATGGCTTATTGATTGGGACTGACTCTGTACCTGGATGAAACCTCACCTTTCTTTTGATTCTATTTTCCAAGAATTTGATGGCCATAGATTCAGAATTTGATGATGGTCCAAACTTGAAAGTTGTATATTCATATCTGATATACATACCTGTGAAATATTTTTGCCAAATAAAATATGGTTGTTAAGATATTGTCCCTTTATCATGACTGTTTATCAATATGTTACAAACCTGCTCACCCTGAGATTGGTCCTTTGTGTTGGTAACCGTATAGACTGAATTAGATAATGAGTAAAACATGAAAAATGTTTCTTTACATGTTTTGTAACTGATGATAGATTATTATTACAAATTGATTTGTACAATTCGAGATATACATAAGAATGTAAGACTTACTCAGACTGAGATGACAATTACAATAGGGCAAAATTCAAAAATTTACCACATTTTCTGTGTGCCTGATATTGGCTTGAAATTTGAATATATTGTGTTTATGTGTCTAGTTTGTTTGAAAAAAAGAATCAAGTCATTTGGATGAGTATATCTAGATTTATTGCTATGAGAGTATGGCAAGCTCAGGCTGTCATATAAGGAATATGTATAAACACTTGGTCCAATTGCATGGATCATGCCATAATTGCATATCAAGCATTCATAATCATTTTGACTCACTTGTAACCATGTATGTATCAAATTCTAAGATCTCAACACTTTGAGGAATTCCTAGAGAGAGAACCAAACCTACCATAAAGGTTGGTCACATCAAAAGGTGAGTAAAAACCATAATTGGATTCAATGGGTGTATGTGATAATTGTATGATATGATTATATTTTATTACATGTATATATGATTGAATTGTTACATGTTACATGAGAATACAAGTCAATTGAGAATGATTGAATTGTTACATGTTATATGGGAATACAAGCCAAGTGAGAATCAAATGCTCTTAATGATTACTTGGCATATCATTTGTGAACAAACACTTGCACATGGAATTAAAAGGGCATTGTGATCGGCTTGCCAAAACACTTGCAAATCACATGGAAGATGGATCAATAGGTCCCAAATCATATGTTACATGAATCACATAAATTACCTAGGAGCGGTGCTTGCCTTGCACGGTCACGACAAAAACAAAGCTATTGCATTTGCACTTGCATAGTCAATTGTTATACTTGCAATGTATCTTGATGATATTTGATTATGGGTTATGTCATGAGAATTTGATTATTGTTTTTATTCACTGAGTCGCGACTCACCAAATCGCAATTTTTTTTCAAATACAGAAGAATAGGGATTGGATACTTTGGTGCTTAGAGATTTGCATTAAGACACATGAACCACAAGTCATCGGCTGAATTCCAACTCTCTCTCCTCGTGTCATGACATTAGTCAGCATATATGTACATGAAAATACATGTTGGATTGTGTCTGAAGGATGGATAAAACCTTTATGCCTATGTATTATGGACATAAATGATATGAGTTTCGTAAATGAAAACGGTCATTACAGTTATTGTGGTATAAAAGCAATATGAGTTCGGTCAAATGAAAATGGCTGTTACATATTTAATATTAAATTTGTGCATATCACTGTATTTAATCTTGGAACATAAAAAAATATAAAAATATAAAAAAATCTAAAAATCTTCCTCATTGCCAATAACATCTTGTTGTATATAATTATTTACATAAAAGATAGTAGTATTTACATAGTAGGGAATGGGAAATACATAAGAGGTGAAAATTTACAACAAGAAGAAAAAGGGATTACATTGTATATTTATATGGGTGAGAACCTAACCATTTTCTTTAGAGACTTCAATCCTCCTTGATTGAAGCAAACAAGTGAGGGTGCCCTTGAGGGGCTATTGGCTCCTACATATGTCATTGTTGTGATTAATAGCTCCCATAAGCTTGGGGAACGGTTGTCGTATACCTCCCATTTAATATACCCCAAGGTACTTGGCTTGTGAGTAATGGACTCCCCTCACTAACTCCTAAGCCTGAATGGAACTTAAGTCTCATGTTTAGAAAATTTATTGATTTTTCTAAAGGGCACATCTAATGCATGTGATAAAGTATGAAGGCTAAATAAATGCAATAAACCTATTAATAATAAAGATAATATTAAAAGTGTGAAGTAGAGATTACATTTGAAATCAATTTTGAGTCCCTAATAAAGTTATCACTTTGAAAGCCTTCATTTTCATGTTTACGCTCAAATGTGTGAAATCTTACTTGTGACTCCTACTTTTTATCAATCATCAGGAGATTAAGAGGATGAGGGTCATACATTGATATAACCCCAAGTAATGGTTCATGTTTAGCATTATTGGGGGATCCTTAGAAAGGCCTCTCGAAAGGTAAAAGCCCTAGTTAATGGTTTTATGGTCATCAAGGGACCAAGGAGGGATAATACTTTTGTATCATCCTTAATCAATAATGAGTCACCACTTGACTTTGGTTTGAAAAGAATTTTGTGCAGTGACAAATTTTGAGCCTAATAAGTCAATTAAAAGGCCTAATCTATTTTAACCCATCAGAGATCAAGTTTGGAAATTAGGTACGACATGGAAAAGAGGTTAGACATCCCCAAACCATCCAAATTTAGGGATCCTTCAAGCATCTTTGGTTTATAATTATAATTTTAGCCTTATTATTAATTAGTCTGGTTAATGGGCCTAAAACATTCATCTAGTGCATCAAATTAACCATATCATCTATCAGTATAAAAATTCACCACGGGGAAGGCGCTACAAACATGATTTCAAATGGGGGAAGCATGATAGTCATCAACAGATAACTATAAGAAAAAAAATGCATCTCCATCTACAAAAAAGGAACACATGTTAGTACCATGTTAAGATCAAAATAAAAGACTAAGCTTTCCTTGGAGTATAAAGATGCCATTAATCATAGCAAACCTCCCACCATGTTTAAGAACCATACATATTCTACTCCAAGCCAATGAACCTAACATGCATCTATGTCCAATGTCCATATACCAACCATCCAATCATTATGGCAAATCAAATATAAACATACATAATTAAAAATAATTAAATGAAACATGAATGAAAGATGTTTAGAGATCATATAATGCATTTTAAAGGATAAAGGAAAGGCTTTAGACAAGGGATAAAGGCACTAATTTGGAGTCTTAAGATCATTGGATCCTCTTTAATCAAAACTCTAAAGGAGTCATAACATCCTAAAGATCTTTAGCTATTAAGAAAGCTAGGATATCAAAGTTATGGAAAGAGTTTGCTTAGGGCCATAAATAAACACATAATAAAACCACAATGAAAAAGGGTGAAATGAAAAGTCCTAAGGTAGCAAACCCTCTCCTTTATGATTGGAATCACTAAAATGAAGTTAGAGGGAATGTGTAATCTAATGAGCTAGTCATTCCCTTTTTCATGGTTATGAAGATATGAACATATGAATATTACCAACAAACACAAACAAACCTTAAAATACAATAAGATCAAAAGGTCATTAGGAATGGAATTCCCTTTTTTAATCATGCCCCTAATATATATACATAAATATAAAATGAAGAGAATAAGAAAGAAACATATAGGAAGGGATATTTAAGGCATTATAATCACGAAAATAAACCCATCTTCTTGATCCTTACCTTTTTTATTGAAAGAATAAGGCTTATAAGTCTTATAACCTACCCCTAGTTTGTTGCTAAAAATCACAAGAATCCCTTAGAAACCCTAAAAACAAAAGTAAAATGAATGAAGAAGAAGAGTGACAAAGCTATTTGTTATAGTCAAAGCTTGTTATACAGACTGACTGATGGTCTGTATAACCTACTTAATAGTCTGCACAAACTATAATGAAGTCTATACCAACTACTAGGACTGTGATTTTTGTAAAATAAGAAGAAAAGAAAAAGAAAAGAAGATAGATAGGCAGTATAGGTCTTGAATACTCTTCTTGATGTGTGTTGCTCTCAGGGGCATTTGAAATGATGAATTATCCTCTAAATGTTAGCAAAAATGCAAAATAAAGTTACAAATCCTTAGTTTTTACCTTGAATCTTCAATTTGAGAGTTAGGTGTTTGATTTTCTATTGCTAAGATGGTTAAAAAGTGTTTTTAGCAAAGTTTGGTTAGGGAAAATCAATCCTCCCCTTCATTCTCTCAATGAGAGGTATTTATAGAGGTAAAGAGGGTACACTTAAGCCAAATGGCTTAGGTTATGCTTGATCCACAACCTCTAATAGATAAGATTAAAAAATCTTATAGAGATTATGGTTTTTTAGTTATTTGTATAACCAAGTAGTCGACTGTACAAACTAATGGTGAGTTATATGACAATTTAGGAGTAAAAAAAACAATTATTCTAGAAGCTTCTCTTTATTAGAATTAAGGAGTTAATTGTATAACCAATAAGAGCCTATTTTATAAGTCTTTGGGTTTGGATGGCGAGTTTAATTTGGGTTTGATTCAAGGTTTCTTCTAAGCTTAGTTCCTTCCTTTTTTAAGGTCTCCCCCATATTCTTTAGGAATAATTTTTATAGTTTCTCATCATTGGGTAAGCATTCTAGGGCTTAAAATCTAATACTTATAATAATATTGTTTATTTTTGTTAATATTGTTTGTTTGACTAGGCAACTACAACTGGATTTTGAAGCCATTACATTATCACTACAACATTTCACCAAATTCACAGTTAGAAAATTAAACACGAGATTTTATTGATAATCAATATAGTTTATTATGGTTATAGATTAAGATATAAGTGATGCCATCATGATTAATTGGTAGCTCTCAATTTCTTTTTGATTTATACAAATTATAAGTTTGTCTCTTTATCTATCATAAATTGTTGTTAGTAAGTTTGTTGTTGTCAATTTGAATTGGATAGGCTTTTGGAACCTTTTTTTACTTCTTAATCTCTTTCTTTTTAATCGTTGGACTTTTGGATCTAATAGTCTACTAAGGTAGTTAAAAAAATGACTATAGAATTGACACAGGTAGTTTTTATTCATTCTGATCGTTACTTTATATTTAGATGTTTGTTATGTATGTTATTATTTTAAATCTTTCTGTTAATTTATGGTGCATTCATTTTTCCATTTCTTTCAGTTTGATTTTATTGGTTTTTACTAATTTATATGTTTTAGGTATTTTTCATAAGGAAGTATACAACATGAGGTAGCCCATTCCGTAAGCTTCCTCACTCAATTCTAATAGGTTTCCAACATAAGAGCTCGTAATGAAAATCTAGTTCCTTTTTTCTTTTTTGCTTCAATACTGTTACTTTAGTTTACCTTTTTTGTTTTTAAGAAATTTTTTTTTCTTTTTCATCAATCACAACATTCATATGATAGCAAATCCAATAAATTTTTGGTAAACTTTTTTTTCTTGGATCATCAAGAGTCAATCTATTCTCAGATGACATAAACACTTGATCAAAATTTAATTTGAAAGTTGAAACATGTTGGACTAGGTTATTCAAACCTAAGTCAATACTCTCTTTTGATCTTGATAATATAGATTGAAAGCTTGTAATATCAATTTTAAGTGTTGTTTTCGCATATATTAATATAAAATTTCATTGCAAGCTGAATAAGAGTGATTAGAAGCAAAAAACTCAAAGTATGAAAATCTGCCTTCAAACTTAGTGACCATGAATTTCAAAGTGACTGTAAATTTTGAAAAAAAAATGTTGTTGAGATTTAAAAATTGTGACCGCGAATTCGTGAAACAACATCTCCATGTTAAACAGACGATTTCATGGTGACAAATCGTATCCAAAAGGAAACTAGCGACCTCGAATTTGAAGATCCATTAAAAAGATTCAACAACAAGTTTTTGAAGAGAGCAGTGGTTTTATGCCATATGGACTAGCCATTAGACATAGTTCAAAATTAGCGATCGCGAATTTAGTCTTGACCTCAAATTTTGTCTGACAAGCATTTAATACAAGATATGCCTAGCGCAACTTGGAGATTTAGGCATAGTTTCTTTGTAGTGTCTCTTTGATGGTTATTGCCTATAAATACACCACCAAATGGACTTGAATGCAAGAGGATAATTGCTAGTCCATTGATATGTGCCAAAAACTCTTGCAAAGCTAATTCACAACTTTAATTCTTTATTTCTTTAGACATAGTTTGGTGTGAGCATTAGGTTTGAGAGTGAGCCCTTCTATAAAAAAACTTTTGTTTAGGTTTGTGAGTTAGTCTAGTTGTAAAACTCTTGTATAGATTGAGTGTTAGCCTTGGGAAAACACTTGTAAGATTTGATGTGAGCCTAAACACTAGGTTGAGTATGAGCCTTGGGAAAACACTTATAAGGTTTTAGTGTGAGCCTAAACACTAAGTTGAGTGTGAGCTTGTAAAACACTAGTGATTGAGTGAAACATCTAATTGTTGAATTGGGGAGTGGATGTAGGGTTGGTTAATTTCGAAACCACTATAAAACTCTTGTGTTCATTCTTCTCCTACTCTTTCTTTAATCTTTCATTTTTTGAGCTTCCTCTAAAATCAAAAGTTCAAATCTACCACTAATTCAACCCCCCCTTCTTGGTGTACTAGGGTCAACAATTGGTATTAGAGTCAAGTCTCAATTAAAGCCTTAATTGTGTGAGAAAAGTCAATGACACAAGAAGGGGTCCACTCTCACTTTAATCCTCACTTTGATGGCAATGATTATGCTCTTTGGAAGCATAAAATGAAAATTTATCTTGATAGCGATCTCATTAACTTATGGGATTATCTACTTGAAAAATAGAAGCCTCCAACAAAGAAGGTTAAAGGAGTAGAGGTGGCAATTGCAAAAGAAGAATGGAGTGAAACACAAAGGAAGGCAAATGGGAAGAACAATAGGGCAATGACTATTCTCCTAAGCTCTATGTCGAGAGAAGAAATTGAAAGAATCCAATATTGTCAAACTACACATGCCATATGGAAAGCACTAGAAAACTATCATGAGGGCATAACTCTTGTGAAATCAAGTAGGTTGGAGATGAAAAAGCTAAGAGGACAAAGACACAAAGAGAAGAACAAAGCTCTGGCCTTCAAACCTCAAGAAGATTATTCAAGCTTAAGTGACTCAAATGAAAGTGACAAAAAAGAAAAAATGCTTGCCAAAATATCCAAAAGGACCAAGAAGTTGATGAAAAGGATAGAAGAAAGAATAATCTAAAAAATATCATCACAAGGAAAAAAAAAAAAAAGAAGAGCTTTAAGGCTACTTGGGATGATGATTCAAGTGATGAAAAAGAAGAAGATGAAGTAGCAAACTTTTGCTTTATGGCTTAAGAGGACTTCTCCAAATAGGTAAGTATATTTCCACACTCTTATGATGCATTTGATGATATAGATGATGAGCTTCTTAAAGCTCTTACTTTGAAATGTGATAAATATAAATCACAAATGAAACCTTACAAGAAAAAATGTTCTAAACTAGAGGATGAATTTAAATGCTTAAATGATCTTGTAAGTGAGTTAAGGATTTCTAATGAAGAACTCAAAAATTCCTTAGAGAGTCTATCCAATTCATCTTCATCCCTAATGTCATTGAGAAATGAAAATGACTCCTTAAAAGGTGAAGTCATTGGGATTAGGAACTCTATATCTAAGTTCCATAAGGGAAAGAAAGCTTTAGATACACTTCTAGTATCTCAAAGACCTCCTTTAGTTAGACATGGTATAGGTTTCAATAGAGCCTTTTCATCTACTTCATCACTCACTACATTCATTAAAGCATCAACATCTCAAACTTCAAGTATTGAGGTCATGGGGAAGAGAGGTGCTCTTAGCATTAAGCCACCTATGCCTAAGGGCAAACGAAAGGCTCCTCAAGGCTCAAGAGGTAAGACTCAAAAGCTAATTATGCTTACATTTATAACAAGAAGCATGATCAACCACATAAACAGAATAAATTCTCTTCTACTCCTAATCACTCATGCACTTGCATACATTCTCACCACTTAAGTATGAAAAGGCCTCTTACTCATACTAAGGTTATGAACAGGAGAAAGACTCATAAGTCTAAGTACTAATGTCATTATTGCATGAGATATGGGCATATCAATGTATTTTGCCACATTAGGAAGGCACACATCAAATTAGAAGACCCTTCCAAAACTAACCTCCAAGGACCCAGGTATGTTTGGGTACCAAAGCAAAGTGTTTGATATTATAGGATAAGGACTCCTTCACCAAATTCTCATCATGAAAAATCTAAAGGTGAATAGAGATTGCTAATGAAGAAGGGATAAAGTTTCAAATGGTTATTTGGTATCAAGCCATGGATACTAAACTTATAATGTATCCCTTATCCCTTATATTTTTAAATTAATATATTTATGCATACATTTGAGGGGAGTTTTATTGCTTGATATATTTATGTGTTGACATATTTGATTTGATTTGATTTGATTGATTAAATTCATTTTGCATTTGAGGTTTTCTACATTTCAAATATTCAAATCAATCATAAAAAATCATATACTCTATACTAGGGCTATATATGAAAATTCTTAAATTTCTAGCCCTAGTTTGTGTGTTCAAGCATATTTAAATGTTTGAATTATTTTGCATTTATGTTTTTTTATATATAAAATTTCCATGCAATTTATGTTTCATCCATTTATCTTCTTATGTGACATATTGTGATCAATTATGCAAAATTACTTATGTTTGCTATTCTAATTTGTGCTTGTACAATTGACATGTTTTTGGACATTCCTTATCATATTCCCCATTCTCTCTCTTATTTCCTCCTATTTCCTCTCTTTTTGATCTTGACAAAGGGGGAGAGATAATTGACTAAATATACAAAGAGGGAACATATAAAAAAGGGAGAGAAAATTAACTATATTTATTAGAATAATTAAAGGGAAGTATGGATTTTGGGGGGCGGGGGGAGGTAATTTCATACTATGATTTGAATCTCTTCACAATCATTCTCTTGGGAGCATGCAAAATTGATTATTTATCCTTTGCATATTTAATCTAGATTGTCAAAACAAAAAAGGGGGAGATTGTAGGATTAAGTTATTCATAACTAAGTCAAGACTCTCTTTTGATATTGACAATACAGATTGAAAGGTTTTAATATCAATTTTAAGTGTTTTTTTTGTAGATATTAAGATAGAATCTCATTGAAAGTTGAATAGAAGTGATTAAAAGCAAAAAAACTCAAAGTATGAAAATCTGCCTTCGAAATTAGCAACCATAAATTTCGAAGTGACTGCGAATTTTAAAAAAATGCTATTTAGATTTAAAAGTCGCAATCATGAATTTCAATAGTGACCATGAATTTTAGTAGCGACCGTGAATTCATGAAATAACATCTTCATGTTAGACAAACAATTTTAGGTGACAAATCATGTCTAAAAGGAAAATAACGATCACGAATTTGAATAGCAACAACCAATTTTAAGATTAGTTAGAAAGATCCAACGGCTAGTTTTTGAAGAGACCAATGGTTTCATGCCACATGGACTAGCCGTTAGACACAGTTCAAAATTAGCAACTGCGAATTCAGCCTCGACCACAAATTTCATCTGAAGAGTATTTAATGGAAGATATGCCTAGCATAACTTGGAGATTTAGGCATAGTTTCTTTGTAACGTCTCTTTTGTGGTTATTGCCTATAAATACACCTCCAAATGGATTTGAATGCAAGAGGATAACTATTGATATGTACCAAAACTCTTGCAAAGTTAATTCACAACTTTAATTCTTTATTTCTTTGTACATAGTTTGGCGTGAGCTTTAAACACCTTGGGTTTGGGTTTGAGAATGAGCCCTTGTATAGAAAATTCTTGTTTAGGTTTGAGAGTTAGCCTAGTTGTAAAACTCTTATATAGATTGAGTGTTAGCCTTGGGAAAACACTTGTAAGATCTAGTGCTAGCCTAAACACTAGGTTAAGTGTGAGCCTTGGGAAAACACTTGTAAGGTTTGGTGTGAGTCTAAAAGCTAAGTTGAGTGTGAGCTTATAAAACACTAGTGATTGAGTGAAACACCTAATTGTTAAATTGGGTAGTGGATGCAGGGTTGGTTAATACCGGAACCACTATAAAAATCTTATGTTCATTCTTCTCCTCTCTTTCTCTAATCTTTCATTTTTGTGAGCTTCTTCTAAAATAAAAGTTCAAATCTATCACCAATTTAACCCCCCTTCTTGGTACACTAGGGCCAACAAACCATCTTACTTATAATCCCAAATTTTAATCATTGCACTATCTCTTTTGAAATTTTTGGTATATATGCACATGTTAGAATGTTGAAAAAGAAAAAAAAAAAAACAGTTTCTAGCTTATAATTCTAGTATAAGCTTCCTTCTAAATATTTAAGTATGCTTTGTGAAATTCTTGATTTGCATAGATATAATAGTATGTACCACAATGAGAGGGGAAAGAAAAAGGAAAGTCTCTTATAAATACTTGTTGAGAAATTTAATTCAAAAGAGGAAGCAGGTAAATCAGAGGTTTAATTTCTAGTACACTATGGAATCGTTAAAGTACCCAACTACCTATGCATAGTTTTAGGATTAAAGTACACACTATTACTGGTACACACTTTTGTTGTTTGTTTATGACTAATAAAGGAGTTTTAACATTAGTTTATGGAATTATTGAGATTAAATATCTTTATATATATATATATATATATATATATATATATCTAATCATTATTTTCAAACCTTATGTAATGTAATGAAGGTTCAAGTATTTATCTTTGGTTAATCTTTAATCCAAAGTTAAGTATATACTATATATTTTCCCTAGCTTGAACAATAAAGGAAATTTGTGAATTGTTGAGTGTGTTAGCCTATCATTTTTTTTCCTTTTTTAGGTACAAGTTGGTCATCATGTTGATTGTTAAAGTTATGGCTCATTTCATGAATGCACTCATGTGATACAATATGATATTGATGTACAAAAAATTTTATTTTTTTTTAATTTACTAAGTAGTCTTAAAATTAATAGAAGTTAAAATTTTTAATTTTCTCATTAGTTTGAAAATTATATAGAAATTCAAATGAAATGTATATAGGACAATTTTTTTTTTTAGAAAAAGCTCGAGAGTAATATCTTTAAAAGAATAAATATATTTAGATTTTAAAATATTTTTTATTTTTAGAATTATTTCAATGATATTTTTGAATTTTATTTAATATTGATCTATTTGAATTTAGCTGACCGATTCAAGAAAATATTTCATTAAATTCAATAATTGAATAATTTGAATAATAATATAGGCAAAATTAAGGATATCAATTAGGTTTTGTCTTGATCAAATTCAAAAATGGTTCTTCAAATTATAAAAAATAAAATAAAAGAAGCTTTCATACAAACAAAAAATTCATAGAAATGCCAAAGTTGAGGTTGTTTGGCATGAAAATTCTCTTATTGTGGAGAGAATTTAGCTTAGAGAGATTTATATGTTTTGGATTGTAACTTCTGGACTAAAATCATAAACTTTTTTGTAGAATATCTGAAGTATCACCATTATCATCCTCTAAAGATAAGTAAGGATCATCTCTGGATGTATACTAGGCTGAAAAATGGCCTTCTATACTTAGAGTTTGTGGTTGGCATTGAAAATTTCATTAGTTTTGCATGTTCTCATCTAGAATGGATAGATGGACGAAAATTAAATTATCCATGTCCATGCAATAAGTGTTAAAATCAGTACTTTCGATATATGCAGACGATGAAATACCATGTGTTGCAATATGGCTTCATACTTAGATATTATATATGAATAAGGCACAGGGGAATAAAGGTAATGAGGATTAAAAGTCATATTGCATGAGAATTTGAGGAATCTACAGCTATAGTTGATAATGAATATCAAATAATGGTGATGGATGCTATTGGTTCTTCATTCAATTTGAATTTTGATGATGAAGAGATGCCTAATCTAGAGGCACAAAAATTCTATGACATACTAAATGTTGTGAATAATCTGTTGTGGGTTAAGTGCCCAACCCATTCACAATTGTCACTTGTCTTTAGAGTACTAATTCTCAAGGCTAAACACAATTTATCAGAGCATACTTTCAGTGCATTTTTTTAACTAATCAATGAGGTTGTGTTGGAAGACAATCTTGTCACATAAAACTTTTATACAACAAAGCATTTAGTACATGGGTTCAGATTATCGGTGGAGAAGAGACATTGTTATCCAAATGGTTACATGATTTATTTAGAGGAAGATCTTAATTTGATTATGTGAAAGGTTTATGGCCATCAATGGTACAAAAAAAGTTGTACCACTTCTAGCAATCAACAGTAGAAAACTAATGTATCTTTTAAAAAGATGTATTTCTTTCCTTTGATGTCAAGTGTTTTTAGATTATACACTTCTAAAGCAACTACTTATGAAATGATGTGGCATGCACAACATGAAGTCAATAGTGGTGTAATGCAACATCCGCAAGATTCTATTGCTTGGAAACATTTTAATGATATTCATCCAAATTTTGCTTTTGAAATTATACATGTCGATCTTAGCCTATACAATGACAAATTCTAAACTTTTGGCTAGTCCAAGCAATAGTACTCTTGTTATCCAGTGATAGTGACAATGTACAATCCATCCTTTAGATATGTATGAAAGAGACATCAATGTTCTTAACTATCCTTGTTATAGGACCTTAGAATCCTAAGGAAAAACTAAATGTGTATTTATAGTAGTTTGTTAGTAAGTTAAAGCAGTTGTGGGATTATAGGTTTGAGGCATTTGAAATATCATAGAGTCAAAATTTCTTATTACAAATGACATTAATGTAGATAATTAGCAACTTCCTTGCATATGCAATGTTGTCTAAATAGTCCACAATAAGACATTTGACTTGTCTTTATTGCATAGAGGACTCAGATGCCTTTACCTTTAATGGAAGTGGTATGTAGTCTTGGTTTGATGATCATAGAAAGTTTTTGGATATCGATCATCCTTTCAAAAAGCAATAGGTATGGATTTTGAAAAAATTGAATTGTAACAAAAGTTGCACCTCCAGTTAGATTGAGAGAAGAAGTATTATATATGATTGATCAAATTGGGTTGAAAAAATAACGGATGTTGATGATGATGAAACTATTAGTTTGATTAGCAAATTATGAGGTTGGAAAAAAAACATCATTTGGTATTTGCCATATTGGAGCTTCAATCTAATTTCACATAACCTTAACGTTACACACATAGAGAAAAACTTCTTTGATAATGTCTTTAATATGGTATTGAATATATTGGGCAAAAAAAAAGACAATATAAAGTCTAGGAAAAAGCTAAATAAGTATTATTGGAGACTGGAGCTTGAAAAGTCATCATCAACCAGCAAATACCGTAAAGCTTGCTTCACACTTGATAAGAGAGCTAAATCAATTTTGTTCAAATGGGTCAAAAATCTTAAATTCATTGATGGATATGCCTCAAACATGGGAAGATGTGTAGATATGCATAAGTTAAGGTTGTTTACCATGAAAAGCCATGAATATCATGTCTTTATGCGGAGGTTAATGCTTATTGCTTTTCGTGAACTCCTGCCCACTAATGTATGGAAGGCTCTAACTAAATTGACCTTATTTTTAAAACTTTAACTGTACTGTCATTATGAATGAAGATATTGCTAAAATTAAAAGCAAATATCCTAATTATCCTATGCAAGCTTGAGAGAATTTTCCCTCGACTTTCTTTGATTCTATAGAACGTCTTTTTATTCACTTACTATATGAGGCCCATTGCTAGTCTATACAATTTTAGTGGATGTATCCATTTAAGAGATTATTAAAACCTTTTACTTTAATCATACTACTATGCTAATATTTTGATCACTTGATATTATGGCTTTCACATTATAGGAATCTTTGAAAGTTAAAGAATAATATTAGAAATAAGGCACAAACAGAAAGCTCAATATGCAATGCCTATTTAGTTAAGGAAGCATCAATATTCTGTTCATACTACTTTGAGGATCATATGCAAACAAAAGCAAGTTTAGTGCCTTGTACCTATAAAGGTGAAGATGATTAATTGGATTATGAAGGAAACCCTTCTGATTTTGAAATACAGTGGCAGATCATTTGGTCATTTAAGAATAAGACATATGGTAGAAGAAGAATATAAGGATACTCAGTATACATCTTGCTTGATTGTAAAGAAGTATATCCAATTGTGAGGTTAGTTTTTTTATTACTAATTAATGATACCATGCTAGTCTAAAGAAAGCACATCAACTAGCTCCATATTTGATAAGCTTTACACTGATATGTTATGATAACATAATCTAAACATTACTGATGAGGAAGTGGATGCAAAACTTGAAGGGGACTTCATTAAATGGTTTAATGCATATATGAGTCTTATTCTTCTCAACTTATTGATTTAATAATTTCATTCCTTTACTTATTGAATAAGTCTTTAGTATTTCAAGTGTACGATCTAATAAGTAATATTGGCAATAATTTTCTTAAGGATCTCACAAAAAGGCCTCTTACTACTGTTATAACATGTATTAGGTGCTTTATGAATGGTTATAAATTTCACATAGTAGGACACGGTTACATACGAGATTCAATAAATAATGGGATATACATCAAAGGCCAAAATAATAGTCTTTTTTAGAATGATTTTTATGGTCAACTAATTGAAGTTGTTTAACTCAAATATCCTAATTGGCAAATTAAATGAATAGTTCTCTTCAAATGTGAGTGGTTTGATTCAATGTCAAATTTGGGTACAAAGGTTCATGAGCAATACAATATTGTTGAGATAAATCATAGACGATAATTCAATAAATATGAACCATTTATTCTTGCTACATAAGCATCTTAGGTGTATTATTGCTCATACCTAAGCTTGAGACGAAACCAAAGTGGCTAGTTTTGAAAATCAAACCTAGAGGAATTATTGATATCATAGAAAGCTCTTTCCAAAGTACATTTTTCATAAGAACCTTCCCCATTTTAGAAGGAAACTATCAATATCCATTATGTTGAGACAACATAAGACGATCGAGTCACGACATTGGGTGATCCAACAAGTGATCTAATTGATATTATTAATGATGATGTTTCATTAGAAGAACAACCAAATTTCTATCAGAAATTGCCTTTGTATTAGATGAAGAATTAGATACATATGTTGTGAATGACACTGATAGTGAGTAGAGTTAAACTTCTTTTCACAAATACGTACATATAATTGTGTTTATCTTTTGTGATATTTGATTATGGTTATAATTATATAATTTTGCATTTACATATCTTTACATATTTATGGTTATATCATTACTATTGAATTTATTTTGTTCTATAGGATGTACTGTCAACCATGTGGTGTAGATGGATCCACGAGAGGGGGCAGATGATGAGGCATGGGCAGGGGGGCAATGTATTATAGATTTGCCATCAACGTCATCAAGTAAATCCTTTGCAGCTACATTAACTTCCATAACTCTTTCTATTGGATTGAGTGGTAGATGAAGCAACCTAGGAGGAGGGTCAATTGGTTTGTAATTAAAAACAAAAAACACAACCATAAACAACTAAAATGGAAACTAGAAACATATAAATAAACAAAAGGATTTATAATGGTTCAACAACTGCCTACTCCACTCAATAAGTTTTCACTTAGGCCTATCTATTCTTTTTCAGGCTCAAGAACAAAACTTTCCCTTTTCTAGGGTAAGGAAGAACCTTCTCTTTTACAAACTCAGGGATAACCATTCCATTTACAAGCTTACGAAGAACCTTTCCATTTACAGGCTTATGAAGAACCTTCCCCTTGGTATTTTTCTAGACATAATACCAACCTTTATAATCATTGGCAAGGAAAGATCCAAGTAGTGTCTATGCGTCTCAAATAGGCAACTAATACAGAATTAGTGCTTAAGAAAAATCTACTATAAAAAAGAGTAACAGAAATAAATTCACTCTACCCAAATACAAAGTAATACCCTAAAAGGTTTGCATAAAAAGTCACAAGGAATTACAAATATGTTCACAATGATTTCTAGCCTTTTCTCTTACTTTTCTAAACTCTAAAAATTCTCCTTCTATAGTTAAACTCCAAAACTAGTCATTGGAATAGTTGATGTTATGTTTGATAACTTTTTTACAAAACTAGCTGTTAGAGATGAGAACACCCGTTGAACTTGTAACGATAACTTCAACCCTTGTTGAATGTCTTTCAAGGCTCATTTACTTTGACTATAATGCCTATTAGAGGGAGAATAATGCCCATTGTTCATTTCTAAAAAACTTAAATTTTGTGCTTTGTTTTTCAAACTTTGCATAGTTGTTTTCCACGCCTATTGAGCAATTCACAATGCCCGTTGAAAACTCTTTCAATGCATGTTAAGAAGGGCCAATGCCCATTTTGTGTTCCAGAAGCTTTAGCCAAGGCTTAGACACTTTTCCATGCCTATTGCGAATTTGCAATGTCTATTGCTAGCTCAAATCAAAGCCCGTTGTGAAACTTTAATGCCCGTGGCGAGGTCCAACACAACTCAACTTGGAGCACTTCTCTAACACCCATTACAAATGTTGCGAGGTCTAGAGGACTTTGGCAAAAGAGCAGCAACCAATCAATGTATATTGCTCATCCTTCAATGCCTGTTGAATGGTCCAACACCAGTTGGGAAATGTTCAATGCCTATTGAATTTGCACAGTGCCCATTAAACTTGTTTTGGCCCTTTAATGTTCATTGAGTCTTGGGGTCACATGTCCTCTACACATTCTCCTCCTAGTATTCATAACAATCTCCACTTTTAATGTTTGTCGAGTCTCTTCAAAACATCCAAAAACACTAAGTGCAAAACATTAGAACTTCTTTCGGTTTTATAATAGTTTTTTTTATCATTCAAAACACATCATTCAAAGTAGACGAGTGAGTCCAATGCCTTGGGGTTACATGTTCTCCAAACATTCTTCCATTAGCATTCATAATAATCTCTCTCTTTTTGAATGATGATAAAACCAAAATACTTTGATACCAAAAATACAAAACTCAACCACATAAAGGATACTAAATGTTGAAACACAAAACTATAAGTAAGATACCAACCAAAATATATACTAATCAAAATATGCACAAGAGTTTTGACATTAATTCAATATAAGGTTTGATACCAATTATTGGAATATCCATACAAGGCTTGATATTAAGTATGCTACTTAACAAGTTACATAAGATGCCAAATATTGTCCTATATAAGATACGAAATGTTGGATGTTAAACTCATAAAAGAAACCAAGTGTTAGGCTATGCACATAAGTGATACCAAACAAAACAAAAATCAAATTATCAAATCAAAACATCTAAAACTTCTCCCTCTTTTTATCATCATGACAAAAAGACATATAAAAATTCTCTTCTTAAAATCTACACCATCTTTCTCATAGACAAAATAAACATGATGGTTCCAAAATATAAAACAAACAACAAAGAAAAACTCCCCTATCTTTATGCTTCTTTCTAATAAATCACCCAAGATATTAAAACACAAATTCAATTGACATAACTTACATTTACATGTTCTCTTCGCAAATTGAGGAAAGCAAGAAACGAAGGATAGTTGCTAGAGATTCCTAAAATAAAACTTCAAACTAGTACCAAAGTTGGTTCATAAAGTAAACTCCCCCTCAATAAAAGCATGTTGAATAAAAACAAAATGAGGGATAGAGATACATTATAGTTAATAGTTACTAATTGTTGTGTTTTCCAAAAAAATAATTATTTTTCAAAAAATTCAACTCCTCTTAAAATTCTATAGCGCTAATCACCATTTGATTCTCCATTTTGAGTAAAGAATGAAGAGCTTTTAACTTGCAAAATTAAACTTTCTTTAGTACCTATTTTCTTTTAGGTCCATGGCGATTAGCAAAATAAATTTGCTCATTTCTCAACCTAGTATAGCAAAAGTATGTTTTATGATTAAAATTTTCATAATAAAGCATTGCCAAATGAATGCTTTCTTCAGCTCTTGTGGGGAGGGTGAGTGAGATGGGTTCCTAAAAGATTGATTCCTAAAACGTGAAGGAACCCTTATATTCTTGACATGTTTGGTTTCATAATTGAATGCATAATTTGCCTTTGGCCTTTAAGAGTGAGGGTGAGTGCAACTATGGTTATGCATATGTGATTTACATGAAGGTAAAGGAACTTTAACTTTGGTAGTAGCTCTCACAAAGTTTGGCTTAGAAGTGGAAGGTTTAGAATGATCAAAGCCTAAGTCATGCCTATCTCTTAAAGTCTTTTGAGAGCCCAAAATAAGATCAAGTTTTTCTTTTCCTTTTGTAAAAGAGGCAAGTGAATCCTTCAAAGTTGAGATCTCATTCTTGAGACTCTTATTTTGAGAAGACAACATTTCATAAAATTTATTTTCTTAGTCTAAAGCCTCATTGTCTTTTTGTAAAAGCTTAAAACTTATCTTTAGTTTTGCCAATTCAATTTTCAATATTTTATTTCTTTTAAAACTTTTATCAAGATCATTATTGGTGGATTTCAAGGCCTCAATAAGATTTTGAATGGTAAACATGTCTTCTAACTCTTTATCATCCTCATCTAAATCATTATTAAGAGAGTTAAGACATACCTATTTTGAAGAGCTCTCCTCAAAGGCCATAAGGCAGAGATTGGTTCTCTCTTCTTCCCATCCTTGGTTCTTCTTCATCCTTACTTGGTTTAGAGGCACTAGAGTCATCCCAAGTGGCTTTATAGGCTTTCTTCTTCTTCTTCTTGTCCTTCTTCTCAGCTCTGGCTTTTGGGCAATCTACTTTCATATGGTTAAGCCTTCCACATCCTTAGCATTCAACCTACTCAAGCTTGCCTTTGCCCTTCTTCTTTAACATTCTTCTAAATTTATTTATTATGAGGGCTATTTGATCTTCATCATCATTTAAGCTAAGACATTTAGAGGTATCTATGAGAGATATTCCAATCTTCTTCTTATTAGTATCCTCAGATATGGATGAAGCTTCTCTATTCAGGTTCATCTCATAGTCAATGAGATTTCCAGCAGCTAAAGTCCTTTGAGTCCTTGTGCAAGGTGACCTTGCCAAGCCACTCCTTAGGCAAACACCCTAAAACTTTCTTCATAAGTTTCTCATTATTAAATGATTTCCTAAGAGTCTTTATTTCTCCAACAATCTCAATGAACTTATTATAGATTCTTAAGATTGTTTCATTAAGCTTCATAAAGAAGGTTTTATATTGATAAAGGAAGTTGTCCATCTTATTTTCTTTCACCTGATTTGTTCCCATGTTTGATCTCGAAGGCCTCCTAAATTTCCTTGAAAGTTGACTTTATGCCCACTTTGTTATACCCACTTCTGCTTAAGGCACAAAAGAACAGGTGGATGGCTTTTTCATTACTAGCAATTTTCCTTTTTTCTTTCTCAAGCATCTCATCAATTTCCTTTTATATTCAAGTCCTATTAGCAAGTGTTTTCATTAGAGTGAATGGACCTTTTTCTATAATTCTCCACAACTCAATAGATTTATATCTTAGAAAGTAATACATTTTGTTCCTCCAATACTAGTAGTCTATTCCATTAAAGAATGGAGGTCTCACAACTGATTATCCTTTTGGTCCATGCTCATATTGGGCTACCATGGTTGTATCCCTCTTGCACTTAAGCTTCAAAAGAGATTAGGCTCTAATACCAAATGTTAGACTGAATGGTAAATAAGGCAACCCAAAAGGGGGGTTGAATTGGGTTATAATCAACAACAAAAAAAACAACCACATGCAACTAAAATGGAAACTACAAACACATAAATCAACACAAGGATTTATAATGGCTCGACAACTGGCTACTCCACTCCCCAAGTTTTTACTTAGGCTTATCTATTCTTTTTCAGGCTTAAGAACAAAACCTTTCCTTTTCTTGGCTAAGGAATAACTTTCCCTTTTATAGGCTTAGGAATAACCTTTCCTTTTATAGAGGAATAAGTCTCATACCTTGGGATTACGTGTTCTCCTAACATTCTTCCCTTAGCATTCACAACACCTTCCACCTCAATAACTTCATCCAACTCATCAGTTTTATTAGCACCGTCTATATTAGGATCTCTATTAGCACCATCTCCATTTGCAGCTCATTTAATCATGATTGTCCCACCTTCAGCCTCAGATCCTTCTCCATCATAAGTTGTTACTTATGTAACATCTACTTTAGTGTCACCCACAGGAAGTTGTTATAGTAGTGGTCGAAAGTGATTGCGATTACATAATAGAAGGTAAGTAAAATTTTATGAATTTTTATTTTATATTTATTAAGTACATTAAATAAAATATAATTTCTTTTGATAATTATAGATTCGTTGAGTCATTTGAGATGGTAGCCCATATATCACAAATTTTTATGAAGAGGATAGATGAAGAGGGATATAAATGGAAGGTGGTGAACCAAAGGTTTGAGATTTATATTAGGGTGAATTTCAAGTAATGCATTAAGTAGATGAAAATGAATATTAGTGTTTGATGATTATAAAGTGTAATATGATGAATATTATTATTTGCTTGTGAACTATACATATTTTGGAAAGTGTTTGGATGAGTTATGAAATTTTTTTTAAGTTATGTTATTTGTAGGAATATTTCTTAACTTTGAAGTTTGGATAGTGCCTATTTGAGGTGACATTCTATCAAAAAAATTTTATTTCTTTGTTTATTAATTTTGTTTATGTATTTTTTAGAGAAATATTTTGTATGGGAAGATACTATATTCATGAAACAGTGAGGTTGGAATGGGAGTAGTTGGCTGCTAAGAAGTATACAAACATGTTACATAAGTGGAGGTACAAGGGATAACCAACATTTGTATCTAAGGCAGTTTGGAATAGATGGCAACAAAAATGGGATGAAACTTCCTTTGAGGCTATGTCGAAGCGTCAATGAAGAAATCGTTAGAGTGAAACAAATGGCCCTAATTCTGGTTTGATATGACATACTTGCAGCTCCATCTCTACATAAAAGTATACTAGAAGGATGGTAAAATATCTTGTTGTCCCTTAGCATCAAGAAGGGGGTTGAATTGGTGTATACAAATTTAAAAGACAAAGAATAGGGGAAGAAGAATGAGTAGAGTTAAGACAACGATTTATAGTGGTTCGAGTATAATCGACCCTATGTCCACTCCCTAATCTACCAATTGGGTATTCAACTATCTCAAGGAGTTTTTAAGCTCAAACCCAACTTTTACAACTTGTGTTTTGATGGCTCACACACAACTTTACAACAATGTGTTTTTAGGCTAACACACAACCTCACTCAAGTGTTTCACTAGGCTCACACTTAAACCTTTCTTGAAGTGTTTTTACAGACTAACACTACAACCTTACAACTTGGTGTTTAATGCTCACACCTAACACTTATAATTTCATAAAGAAAATTGAAGAAAATGAGTAGCAAAGATTGAGAGCTTTAATTACTTGTAATAAATTTCTTAGCAACCTCATTCATGGCTATTTGGTAGAGTATTTATACCTAAACTTCACCAAAAAAATGTTGTAGATCATAGCTCATCAAATCTTTGAGACATGCTTGACAAATTCTGCATTAAATGCTTGACAGTCTTAATTCGCGGTCGCAAAATCTAAATTTCTGAAGAAAAATCTTGAATGTGTCTAACGACTAGTCCATGTGGCAGCTTCTAATTTGTTTACCAGGAAAATATAGTCGTTGCTTTTTTACCTACTTTCTGAAGTCGCGTTCGCAAGATTTCTTGTATAGGACGCGACAAAGGACGCGAATTCGTCTGCCAAAAATGGTTATCTTCTTCTTCACGATTTGCGGTCGCTACCAGCGTGATGCCTCCATGAAATTTGACTTTCAACGGTCTGCTGGAACACGTGTCATGCTGTGACTGTGGGCTTGCTTCGTTTTTGAGTGACTTCAAAATTAACGGTCTCGACTAAGGCATGACACACATCGCAATTTTGTCTATTAATTTTGGACTCTTTCATTTGGATAAATTGCGGCCAAGAATGGCTCTGCAATTTTGCCTGTCTACTTTCTAGCAATGCTTCTTTTCATATCGTGGCCGCGAATACAAAGTAGGGATCACGATTTAGAAGTCACTTTACATATTTTGTTCATACTACTGTGACTGTAGCGATCACCCATGTGAGTAATTTCTTCTTTGTTTCCTTATATCTCAATTAGGATGTGAGCTTGTTGATAAAGTGTTTCTCTTTTCTTTTCTCAGATCCCTCATGTCTAGGATGAGGTGATGGTCAATTTGATTGTTATCCTAAAGAGCGTTATGATGCAACAAACACACTCTATGCAAGTTTGTAAGAGAAAGCAAAATAATGTATGTATGCATGGTTATAATTTATATTTTATGTTTTTTGTGTCATTTTCACCCTTAACCTTGTGTTTCTTACAAGAAATGATCCAGTGCCTGAACTACAAGATTAGAGAAAAGGATCAATGTTTGGCAGAGGTAGAGGTAGAGAATGAGACCTTAGCTCAAATAGCTACAAAGCACAGGTATGTGGTGACGTATGGTGAGGCTGAAGATTTCGAGGTGACTCCCTCTAGAGGTAGAGACAATTGAGCTTTGGAGATCCCCTTTTTAGCTTTTAGGACATTTTTTCCTCTCTTTCATATCAATATGACATATTTAGTTGATATTTTGAACAGTTTAATAACTTATTAGGAGATTTGAAAACCCTCATTTTGGGTGCTTACTTAGGGCTTTCTAGGACAAACTGAGGTAACATTGTCTCTATTCTTTGGTCAAACTTTGATATTTCTCTTTTTAAATGTATATGTATAATTTTAGCCTCTAGATGTTTCTGAATGTACATTGTCATTTTTTCATTTATATGTTTTTCAGAGTAGGTACAAATGTTAATTTAAGCCCAAAATATAAAAGAGAGGTTGTCTAATTCTTTCTAAAAACTATGGGCTATATAGCCTAAAATAAGGTTTGTATAGCCTAGCTAAAGGGTTATACAACCTTAGCGAAAGGTTGTAATACTTGGTGAAGGGCTATACATTCTTACAAGCCTTTTCTTCTTCTATAAATACCCATTCCAAATCTACTTTGCACAACCACTACTCTTAGTTCCCAAAGCATGTCAAAAGCATTTCCAAGGTCTCTTCTACCTCAAATCTGGTCTCATCTATCATGGGTAGACCTTTTAGGTCTTTGCTACCTCTCTCCTCTATCCCCTTTGACACTTACTTTCTGAGGGCAACCTGTGACTTATGGGATCTAATTTCTTATACTTTTCACTTTGGAGATGTGGAGATATGCCTCATATTATAGGAATTTGGCATCATTCTAGACTATTGTATTATAGCTACAAACTGGATCGCACTGCCTCAATTGGATTACCCATATGTTTAGAAGATGGTAGAGTTATTCGACATATAGTATGAGGAGGTACCTAGAGAAGATCCCTATAATTCCTTTCATCACTCTTTTCCCTTCCAGGGATCACACTCGTGCGATTCAGGCCCATATTGCAAAACCATTTTGATGGGCGAGTATTTATTGCAAAGAGATGATAGAGAGATTGATGTACAGATCTTGCCACTCTTGGAGGGAGCAAAGTCAGGGAGGACCCCTGTGCCGATGATATTGTGAGAGACCATTATGGGACTTGAAAGAGTGGCTCTCAGAGTTAGTGATTCTTTTATGGGGAGCCCGCTGTTGCTTTAGGTAAGAGTTACTCTTGTAGTAACTTTTCTTGTATTTTTATTTTTTTCATTTTCTCTCTTTTTTAATTTTATTATGCTAACTTTTACTTGGATTGCCTTTGTGGGTTTTCATTCCAGTGAGTTGCTCATTTTTGGGTTTTCAATTTATTGAGCATATTTTTATTTTTCTTTATTTTCTTCTTTTTTCATTTCATTTCTTTTTTTTTTTAAATATGCTACAAGAGAGTTTAGGATTATTGATTGCCCCTACCATGGATGCGAAGCTCTACTACCCGCAACATCATTCGAACTGTCATCTACTGAGGTTAGCTACTACTAGAGTTGAATGGGTCGAGTGGATGTCTCACATAACTACTATAGACATCCATTAGAGTTACCCATGGTAGAATCTATCATTTGTTGCCTTGAGGACTTATGGGGATTGCGTCATCCTTCTCGCCTTGGCTTCATGCACATTTTATGACCCAACTCACGTGCATCGCCAATTTAGTGCTCCTTAGTTTGAGGTGTAGTTCCTTCTTTCATTTATAAGGCTTTCTTATCCCAACACTTCCTGAATATGGTTGTTGCTATATGGACTAATCGTCACATCTACAACTACTACATTGGCCAAGATCAATAACCTGACGATAATGCAGACTACATGGCATGGTTACACACCTTTTAAATCTACATATATTACATTAGCAAATAGTAGACAATATTTTATATGTTCTTCTAGTTCAAGGACATGTATGATTGATTTCACTCAAATTATGCAAAAGTATTTCTATTTGATATTACATTTGGGACAAATCATTTACATTTTTCATATTTAGACATTAATTAAATGCATGACTTTTACTTTTAATGTTGGCACATTAGATCATCCTGCTGTCTTGCCCAACACTTTTGCTTAACTAGTCTTTTGCTTATCCATCCCTGTCTTCTTTGTCATCGCTCAATTGTTCCTGTCAATGGCTCCTTAGCTATTAGTCACACTCTCTTAACTTTTACTTTATTCAATTCATGCATTTTTGCACTCTAACTTTTGCCTAAGTTGCCCTCTCGGGTTTTTGACTTAGCAACTTTTTTTTTCTTTTTCTTTTTATCTTTTTTCTTTTTCTTATGCCCTAATTTTTGCTTAAGTCACCTTTTCGAGTTTTTGATGCAACAGATTATCTTACTTTTCTCATACCTCACGTGAAATACTTCTTCAACCGGTCTAAGTTTACCTGTTTGGTGAATTCATTTCCATCCATATTTGTTAACTTCATCATGCCATCTAACTATATATGTTTGACCGCATATGAACCTTTCTAATTTAGCTTGAACTTTCCTCTAGAATTCTGAATTTATGATGAGACTACCTTCAATACCAAATCACCAACCCTTATCATTCTTGGTTTAACCTTCTTGTTAAATGTACAAGCCATTTTGGCTTAATACAATTGGATGTGATACAAGGATTTCAATCTCTTCTCATCTAGTAGAACTAGTTATTTAAATCCACTTCTTATCCATTGGTACTCAAGAACGTCAGATTCAACGAAAACTCGTAAAGACTTCATATTTAACTTGATTGGTAGGACTGCCTCTATCCTATACACTAAAGAGTATGGTGTCATTCGAATTGATGTCCTTGTTGTAGTTTGATAACTCCATAAGGAAAAAGGTAATTTCTCAAACTAGTCTTTACATATCTTTACCACCTTGGCAAAGATGTTTTTGACATTCATATTTGTTGCTTCCACTACTTCTTTAGCCTATGGTCTATAAGGTGACAACTTGTAATGGGCAACCTTGTATTTTCCCAACATAACATTAACCTCTACTTGGAAATGGACACCGTTATCTTTAACAACATGAAATAAGGCTTTTCTTAATGAATTGTGCTATATAATTTGTCCCCAGTATACTAAAGGCTTAAGCCTTTACCCACTTTGAGAAGTAATCCATTGCCGCTACAATATATCTATATCCCCTTGTAAAAGCCAGCCTGATTTCTCTTATCACATTGATTCTCAATTTTGCAAACACCAAGGTAAGGTCAAATTCTACAACTCAATTGGTGACAAATGACTGAAGCTATGATGAACCTAACATTCATGACAACTCTGAACCTTTTAAATACAGTCATGCTTTATAGTAGTACAATAATACCCTCAACCTTAAAATTTTCTTTGTTAACATTTTCTCATTCATGTGGGGGCCTTAAACTCCTGCATGCACATTCTTTATGACTTTATGGGCCTCTTTCTCAACCAAACATTGCAAGTGGACTCCATCGAGCATCCATTTGTACATTACACCATCTAGACCATAAATTATGAAGACAACCTTTGGATCACCTCTTTATCTTTTTCCTCGGCCTCTCAAGGGTATTCATCACTTTCTAAATACCTTTCTATATCAAAATACCATTGCGATTCTCCACTGACACCTGCATTACTCTTATATCCTTATAACATGGCACCCCAGATTAGAGCATGATAAGCGGTTTCATTGGCATCATCTCTAGCCTATCCCAAATAGAGATTAGAGTAGCCAAGGTGTCAGCCATTACATTTTCTTCCCTTGATAGATGATAAAATCTGGCTCTTTAAAAATTTTGCACTAGTTATTTCTCATGTTTCAAATACAGGACCATGCATTCTTCTTTCAATTCCCACTCGTCTATTGCTTTTGAAATGATTAACAATGAGTCCTTAAACACCTAAACTATCCTTAACCTTATTTGCTTCAAAATTTTGAGCCCTAGTGCATAAGCTTCATATTCAACCATATTATTGGTAACCTTATAGCTTAACTTAGCTATAAGGAACAACTATCATTTTAATGAGATCAAAATTACTCCTACACCTACCCCTTTCTTATTTACAACTCTGTAAAAGTATATACTTTATCCTTGAGGTTCAATTATTCTTACCCTTTGCATGGGAACTGCGAAAGCTCAGATTCCCCTTCTTCGAGAGATTATTGTGCCAAGTATTCTAAAATCGCTCACCCTTTGATTGTCTTCTTGATCACGTACTTAATGTCAAACTCAGTTAATAAGATCAACCATTTTGCAAACCTTCCTACAAAGGAAGGGGGCTCATATAGGTATTCAACTAAATCAAACTTTGAAACCACATCCACCGAGTATGACTAAAAATAATGCCTCAATTTTCACAATGCCCATACCAATGCCAAACAAGTCTTTCTGACCTAATCATACTTTTCCTCATAAGACAACAACTTTTTGGTAAGATAATATACTATGTGTTCACCCCTGTTTCATATTCTTGAGCCAACATTGCACTTATAGAACTGTCTTTCACTATTAGATGCAAAGTTAGCAATTTTCTAAGTTTTGGTGGCTTTAATACTAATAGGTTAGTCAGATATTCTTTTATTCTCTTAAAGAATTTTTGGCACTATTCATTCCACTTCACCGGCTGATCCTTCTTTAAAGTTTAAAGATCAGCTCACAAATAGTAGTCAGTCTTGCAATGAATCGACTAATGCATTACAAGTGAACTAGAAAACCTCAAATGTCCCTCTTTGTTTTGGGTATAAACATATCCCAAATCACCTTTAACTTATCTGGATCCATTTTGATTCCCTTCTTTCTTACCACATATCCTAATAGCTTACTGAAGGTGGCCTCAAATGCACACTTCTTCAAACTCAACCTTAAGTCATACTCATCAACTCTTTTAAGAAACTTCTTCAAAGCTTCAAAGTACCCTTCCCTTATTTTTGACTTCACCATCATGTTATCCACATAAACTTCTGTCTTTATGGATCAAGTCATGCAATAAGGCAATTGTTAGTCATTGGTATGTTGCACCTGTATTCTTCAACCTGAACGACATTACTTTATAGGTGTAGGTCCCCCATCTATAATAAAAGTTGTATTTACCTTATTCATTATAGCCATGAGAATCGGTATATGCCCAGAAATTTGTCCATAAAGGAATACATAACACAAGTTATGGCATTATAAACTAGCACATCTATTTGTGGTAAAGGATAGTCATCCTTTGGGTATACTTTGTTCATATCTTTATAGTTAACACACATCCTTGCTCTTCCATCTTTCTTCAGTACTAGCATTATATTGGCCAACCATTCAGGGTAGTCTACCGTCTTTAAGAATTTGGCACTCAATTGCTTTGCTTCCTTCTCCTTGACAAGTTAAGCCCACTCAAGCCTCATCCTTTGAAGCTTTTGTTTGACTGGTTTCATGTGCAAGTTGGTTGGGATTCTATGTTTTGTAATTCACCTATCGACACTTGACATATCCTTATATATCCAAGCAAAGACCTTTTGATATTTTTGGAGCAATTTTTTGAACCTTTTTAGCTTTTCTGGTGTGACATCACTGGCGATGAGCAAGGTTTTTGAATTTTCTTATGTGCGAAGGTTAAATGCAATTATATGAACAGAATTAATGTTAAATGTGCTTATGAAATGATGTATGCTATGCACACTACCTTTAAGAAACACATCACATAAATAAGTAAACTCATCATTCATTGCCTTAAACTTAGAAAGAAATACATCATCGTCCTTAAAGAGATTGGAATCAAGAACATTAGTAGAATCTAAAAGACAAGTTCTTTTGGGGGAGCGATAAGAGCTTCATCTTTCTATACCTTCTGCTCATTCTTCTCCTTACTAGCCAACATGCATGTGTTCTCACCTACATAATATTTGTTCCACTCTTACCCTATATCTCATCTTTCATTCCTATGACAGCTTTGATAACCCCCTCAAAACTCTACTTCGTTTAATCATCTGATAGCTCAATCTTTACAAAATTTGCCCAGAGAGTTGGACTTTCTACCATAGTTAGCTCATCTTTATTATAGGGCCTTGCATTCCCTCGCCACTCACTTCCTTTATGGAGTTCACAATCATGCTCTTAATATCCTCTAACTTTATCCCAGTGTACACAACTTCAATAAACTTGCATAACCCAGTATCCTCCCATTTTGAGTCCACAAAAGGTGCATTCTTTTTCATTGATTCAAGCCCATCCTTTACATGATCTTTCTTGATAGCCCAAAATTTTTTATCCAATAAATACTACTTGGTTTATTCATCAGTGATCTTTTTCTTATCACTCCATGGCCATTTAGACTAAGGACCATACAAAACTATAAGTTGATCTAATTCATGTTCGTTCTTTGTCACCATAATCTGTGTACCTTTATTCTTTCTCTTATTCTTCTCATCCTCTTCTTTGGGTGGATCGTTATAATATTGATACACCAACTTACCAACATCTTCACCTATATCCTTATCCAATAACTTTTTCTTCTCAGGAGCTTCTTGCTCGAATTCTCTAGTGGCTTCCCCTTCTTTCACAAAGAAATTTGACAACGGCTCCCCACAAGTCCTTTACTTCTAATTTTAGCCCTTCATCATGATAACCCAATCATTTCCTTATAGTATGAGTAGGAATCTTTGGGAATTCTAATAAGCCAGTAAAGTTCTTCCCCAATCCTTGTCATGGTAGAAAGTTTATTTTCTTTATAATCCCCATGGCTTTGGGATCAACCCATTTGTCGTTGACTCCAACAACCTGAAACCCTTTAAGATGTGGAATAACCATATTCAAAGCTGATACATTCTCTCCAACCTCTACACAGATGGTCATAATCTCTCTTTGTAAGGAATCTTAACTTTCTAGTTAATAGTGGAAGGCACACCACCCAATAGATGATATTATAGTCTTCTCAATAAAAGTGAAAAAGGTGATTGGGATGTCCAAGATTGTGAAGTCTACCATCATCTCCACTATGCTTGAACACACTTAAAGTTAGCCTACTATTATCATCATAGGCCTATATGACATAGTCAGAAGCCTCCAAATCTTTCTCAGACAATCCAAACTTATGCAGCAACTTTGATAGGCATAAGCTGATACCAGATCAATCATTAACCATCATACATGGCATGCGTTTCTCCTTTACCTCGACTTGAATGAATAGATCTAACTTGTGATCGCTTCCTTTTAGTAGTAGATCCTCTTCTACGAAAAGTGATTTTACCCTCATGAGCAGCTAATGCAATAACATCCTTCGAAGTGGCTTCACTAAAAATAATCAGGCTGGATAAAGCTTCTATTGTAACATCCCTATCCACATTCATTAGCATTCTTACATGAACATATTCATTACATAAATGATTTGCAATCTCACATGAACATATGCAATGGATAAATCATCATGTATATATGTGAAATGGATAATCACAATGATGCAGTTGCACCATTGCATTGCGGACACTTGAACATAAATGTAATGTTTGTATAGTTGCAGGACAAATTATTTTATGTTGTGTGCATGTTATAGTATCATAAATAATAATGTTTTAGGGCTATTTAAAAGTATAAGGAGCATATAGGTATTAGGAGATGGATGAAGGTGATGAAGGAGTCAAGAAGAGGGACTAAAGGGGAAAATGGAACTTTCAACCAATGGAAATGAGACACCATGATTTTGTCCTGTTACAATAGGTCTAGAAGTGAAAATTTTCAGCCTTTAGGATCAGAATAGAGAGGTTAAATATGAGGGATAACAAAAGAAAGAGAGGGCTAAGGAAGAAAGAAAGAAAAGAAGAAGAAGAAGAAGAAGAAGAAGAAGAAGAAGAAGAAGAAGAAGAAGAAGAAGAAGAAAAAGAGGGAGAGGAGTGAGCTGCATAGGAAGGAATCCTAAACTTTTCTTATTTTGGGAGAAGAAGAAGAAGAAGAAGAAGAAGAAGAAGAAGAAGAAGAAGAAGAAGAAGAAGAAGAAGAAGAGGGAGAAGAGTGAGCTGTGTAGGAAGGAATCCTAAACTTTTCTAGTTTTGGCAAAATTAGTAAGTTAATTTATCTTCTTCCCATATGAAATTAATCCTTCATGACATGTTAATCATGCATGGTTAGTAAGAATTACAGAGTATTTAAGGTAGAGCTCATGTATAGAATTTGAAATTCAAGAGAAATAAGAGCTGATTGTGTTGGTTTTGTTGTTAGAGAAGAATTTTGTACTTGTGATTTCATGACCCTAGAAGAGGAACTAAGGAAAGTGAAAAATATAAAAATTGTACCTTTATGCTCCATATAAATGCATGTAAAACATTTTTGCTTAATTTGGAGTGTGTGAAGAGATATGACTCCTTCATTAGGGCTAGTTCACAACCAACTGAAATCACATCGATCTATCTATTTTCATATATTTTGATGGCCTTATGTGCTGATTTAGACAAAGTGCAAAACATAAAATTTATAGGGTTATATCCCCTCTAAATACTTGCAAAGTATTTTTGGTTGATTTGTTATGTGGAAAGAAATATGGCTCATTGATTGTGACTGAGTCTGAAACTGATTAAACCTCATCAATCTTACAATTCTGTTTTCTAAGAATTTGAGGACCATAGAATTAGAATTTGGTGATGTGTTAAACTTGAAAGTTGTTTATTTACCATAGAATTAGAATTTGGTGATGTGTTAAACTTGAAAGTTGTTTATTTATTTCTTATATACATTACTATAATTTTGCCTAATTCAACATAGTTTTTGAGATATTTCCCTTTCATTATGACTAATTGTTAACATGTTGAAAACCTGCTCACCCTGAGATTGGTCATTTAGTTTGATGACTTTATAGACTGAATTAGACAATGAGTAAAACATGTAAATGTTCCTTTATGTTTTTTGTAACTTCTAGTAGATCACTTTTGCAATTGTATTTGTACAATTTGAGATATACCTAAGATTGTAAGACCTACTTAGACTAAGATGACATTGAAATAGGGCAAAATTCAAAAATTCACTGTATTTTCTAAGTGTCTTGTATTGGCCTGCAATTTGAATATGTTATATCATTATGTGTCTAGTTTATTTTAAAAAAAATAATCAAGTCTTTTAGATAAGTACATCTAGAGTTATTACTATGAGAATGTAGCAAGGTCAGACTGTCATATAAGGAAAATATGCATAGACACTAGTTCCACTTGCATGGATCATGCCATAGCTGCATACCAAGCATTCATAATCATTTTGACATACTTATAACCATGTATGTATCAAATGTTAGGATCTCAACATTTTGAGGAAGCCTTAAAGAGAGAACCAAACCTACCATAAAGGTTGGTCATATCAAAAGGTGAGTAAAAAGCATAATTAGATTCTAATGTGTATGTATGATAATTTTATGATATGATTAATTTCTATTACATGTATATATGATTGAATTGTTACATTTTGCATGTGAATACAAGTCAAATGAGAATTATATAATCTCAATGATTACTTGGTATACCTTTGTGAATGAACACTTGCTTATGGAACTAAAAGAATGTTGTGACCGGCTTGTCAAACACTTGCAAATCACTTGAAAAAAAGGACCATTATGTCCTATTGGCACATGTTATTGATTAAATGATTCATTTGTTATATGCTGGCCAACAAAATCAAATGTCACTTGAATCACACGAATTCCCAAGAGCAGTGTTTGCCTTATAAGGTCATAACAAAAATCAATATATTGCATTTGCACTTGCATAGTCAATTCTTATGCTTGTAATGTATCCTGATGATATTTGATTATTGGTTATGCCATAAGAATATTATTATTGTTTTTATTAATTGAGTCACGACTTACCAAATCGCAATATATTTTTCAGATACTGAAGCATAGGGTTTGGATACTTTGGTGCATAAGTTTTGCATAAAGACACATGGACAACAAGTCGTTGGCTGAATTCCAACTCTCTCTCTCCCTGTGTCATGTACATATATCTTGATAGGAACTAGTTTATGGTCATTAGTCTTGAACATTAGTTTACATATATATATATATATATATATATATATATATATATATATTAAATACATGTTGGAATGTGTATGTATGATGAATAAACCTTTATGCAGATGTATTTTTGGACATGAATGCCATGATTTGTAAATGAAAATGGTTGTTATAGTTTTTGATATCAGAGTAGGGATAGGTTCCATAGGGACATACATATGAACATGACAGACTTTTGCACTATTATGCATTATCATATGACATAGTGTTATATATCTATAGGGAATTAGCAGAAGGTAGTCATGGTAGTACCTATATCTCACAAAGGAGAAAGGAGTCAACTGATTTGCATTCCATAGAAGCATCATGCTAACCATTAAGAGATCAATATGCTGACAGAGTTAGATTTCCTACACATTCTCATGCATAACACATATCTCATAGGCAACCACAACATAGAATTGGTGAATCAAAGGTGCAGGGTCCAGAAATTCAAAGAGAAAGAAGGTATGACAATTAAGAAAATAGGGTGCAGTGGACTTTAGTGTACCACAGATCCATCAGTGGCAGAGACATGGCTAAAAAGAACACAAAGAGTTCTGAATTTGGTGAAATGCACACCACAAGAAAAGTTTAATTATGCAGTGTCGCTATTACAGGGGGATGCATATGCTTGGTGGGAAACCATTCCAAAGAGTGATGTTCATCCTTCAATGCTTACATGAGATGATTTTCTTCATGAGTTCAACAATAATTACATGTCAAAAGTGTACAAAGATGATAAAAGAAAGGAATTTTTGAACCTAAAGCAGGGGAAGATGACTATAGCCAAGTATGAGGTAAAATTTAATCAATTATCTCATTATGCATCCTTTATGGTGGCCACTAATAGACAAATGTCAAAAGTTTGAAGAGTGATTATGATATAAGATCAAAAGTAAGATCACAATTGCATAGTTTGAAAGTTATAACAAGCTAAAAGTTGCTGCAATCAGGGTGAAAAGATTAGAAAAAAAAAAAAAGATAAAGCAACGGGTAAAAAGAGGCCCTATTAAGTTTGTGGGTGGATTTTAATAGAAAGAAAGGTAAATGTGGAGATTATATGGCATCACAATCCAGTGCTAGGGGTGGTTACTCTAGCTATAGAGGTAGAGGATTAGAGTTTCATCGTAATTAGGTAGAGGTCAAGGCCAAGTTATGTAACAACGACTCTTATGTGTACATTGTGGTAGGCAACATATAGGTGAATGTATAAAATTGACTAGTAGGTGCTGCTATTGTAGGTCTCTTGATCATATGTTTAGAAATTATCTTAAAAGATCTAGCATGTTAGAGGGAGGCAGAGGCAGAGCTACATTAGAGTCCACAATTGAAGTTTCAAAGGCAAGTGGAGTTGGAGTACCATTTGGCAGGAGTAAAGGTAAAGGTAGAACAACCACAACTGACTATGGTATAAGAAAATTAGAAGGTCAAAGTTCTAGACCCCAACACAGGCTAGAGTATTTGTCATGACTAGGCAAGAAACAGTTGTTGCTCCAGAAGTAATCACTAGTAAACTTTTTCTCCATGATTTAAAAATTGATGCATTTATTGATCTTGGCTCCATACATTCATTTATTTCATTGAACATGGCATCACTATTGTATAGTAAGCATCAACCTTTAGGTTTTAATCTGTGTTAATACTCCTTTCAGAGATGTGATGATTGTGGATAAGGTATGTCGTGATTGTGTGATTCACATTGATGACATTGAGTTGAATGTTGATCTAGTACAATTACCACTCTGTGACTTTGATGTGATACTGTGCATGGACTGGTTGTCCAAATATCATACAATGGTGAATTGTTTTACTAAGAAAGTTATTTTGAAATCTCCAAATCATACAAGGGTTGTGTTTTAAGGGGAAAGGCAAATTGTACCTGCATGTATAATTTATGCTATCAAGGCTTTTCGCATGATTAAAAATGGTTCTAAGGCTTATTTGGCACATGTGGTAGACACAAGGTTCACAAATGAATTACTTGAGAATATTTTCATGGTAAATGAATTTCCAAATGTTTTCCCAGCTAACTTACCTAGTTTGCCACCTCATAGGGAGATATAATTCACAATTGAGTTAGTCCTAGGAACTACACCGATATCCATTCCACCTTATAGGATGACTCCAGCTGAGTTGAGAGAATTAAAGACCTAATTACAGGAATTGCTTGAAAAGGGATTCATCAGACCTAGTGTGTCACCTTGGGGTGCTCCAATATTAGTTGTTAAAAAAAATGGGACAATGAGGTTGTGTATTGATTATAGGTAGTTAAAGTAGGTTACTGTGAAGAACAAGTATCCTTTACCAAGAATATATGATATGTTTGACCAGTTACAACGAGCATAGGTGTTTTCTAAAATTGACATGAAATTAAGATATTATTAGCTGAAAATTTCAAACCCAGATGTACTGAAGATAGCTTTTCGAACCAAGTATGGGCATTATGAATTTTTTATGATACTATTTGGTTTCACTAATGCACTAGCTGCATTTATGGCTCTTATGAACAAAGTGTTCCAACCTTACTTAGACAAATTTGTAATTATGTTCATTGATGACATACTTGTATATTCAAAGAGCAAAGAGGAGCATAAACAATGTTTGATGATTGTGTTGCAAATTTTGAGAGAAAAATAACTATTTGCTAAATTAAGCAAGTATGAGTTCTGGATTGACCATATGGTATTTTTAGGACATAGTTTCTGAAAAAGGCATAGAGGTGGATCTAAACAAAATTGAAGCAATAGAAAAATGGGAAACCCTAAAGAATGTTGTAGAAGTCCAAAGTTTCTTAGGACTAGCTAGGTATTATCGTGGATTTATTGAGGGTTCTCACTTATAGTTGCTCCTTTGACTAAGTTACTTCAAAAAAATGCAACATTTTAGTGGTCTAAAGCATGTCATGAGAGTTTTGATGAATTAAAAGATATATTGACATTTGCTCTAATGTTAGCCATTCCTACCGATATTGGAGGATTTATAATTTATAGTGATGCCTCTCTTTAAGGTTTGGGATGTGTTTTAATGCAACATGGTAAGGTAATTGCATATGCATCTATACAACTGAAGCCTTATGAATTATCTTACCAAGTATATGACCAAGAACTTGTTGTCGTTGTGTTTGCTTTGAAAATATGGAGACATTACTTATATGGAGAAACTTTTCAAATATTTACATATCACAAGAGCTTGAAGTATTTGATGGTCCCAAAAGAATTAAACATGAGATAGAAGTGGTGGTTAGAACTGCTAAAAGATTATGATTGCACTATTGAATATCACCTGGGGAAGGCAAATGTGGTTACTTATGCTTTGAGCAAGAAATCAAGAAGCGGTATAGCTCATTTATAGGTATTTCTATTATCTTATTTAGTTCAATTACGAGCTATGAATATGGAACTAAACATACAAAAGAATGGTGCATTGATTGCTACCTTTCAAGTGAGACCAATTTGCATGGTCGAATTAAAGAAGTATAGGGCAAGGATACAAAGTTACATAGAATGATTGAAATGGTAAGATAGGGGAGACATGGTAATTTTGATATTCAAAATGATGCCTTGATGTTGGGTTCTAGTATTTATATGCCTAATGTTGATAACTTACAAAGAGAAATCCTAGAAGAATCACATAATGCTCCATATGGCATGCATCCAGGAATGATGAAAATGTATAACACCTTGCGATCTCATTTTAGGTGGCCTAAAATGAAGAAAGAAGCAATAGCCTATGTGTCCACATGTTTGACTTGTCAGCATATCAAAATGGAACATCAAGCACCAGCTGAAAAATTGAAACCATTGATGATTCCAGTATAGAAATGGGAAAGAATAACCATGGACTTTATATATGGTTTATTGAGGACTTTGAAGAAGAATGATGCTATATGGGTGATCATTGATAGACTAACTATGTCAACTCATTTTTTGCCTATTTGATGGGGTAGTTCACTTAAGCACTTAACCAAGAAATATGTGGATGAAATTATCAGATTACATGGCGTTCCAGCGTCCATTGTATCAAATAGAGATCCATGATTTATATCTCGATTTTGGGTCAGTTTACAATAGGCTTTGGGTGCCAAGTTGAGTTTAAGTATTGCTTTTCATCCTCAGACAGATGGGCAATCAAAAGGACAATTTAAGACACTTAAAGACATGTTTCGAGCTTGTCTGACAGAGTTCAAAGGTGTGTAGGATGAATATATTACTTGATTGAATTTGCTTATAATAATCATTATCATAGCATTATACAGATGGCACCATATGAAGTGTTATATGAAAGAAAATGATGAAGTCCTATCTATTGGGATGAAGAAGGGATGAGTGTTTTAGAAGGGCCAGAACTAGTGCAAGACTTTGTGGACAAGGTGAAGGTAATCAAGAGCAAACTTAAAGTGCCACAAGACAGGAAAAAGAGCTATGCAGACCAACATAAAAGAGAAATGGAATATGAGGTGAGAAACAAAGTGTTCCTTTAAGTTTCACCATGGAAAGGAATAATTTGATTTGGAAAAAAGGGGAAACTGAGTCCTCAATACATAGGATCGCATAAGATCTTAGAAAGAATTGGTCCATTGGCTTACAGGTTAGCACTACCACTAGAGATGGATCAAATTCACGATGTATTGCATATGAGTATGCTCAGAAAGTATCGATATGATCCTACACATATACTTAGGAATCCAACAATAACAATTGCAAATGATGTAAATTACATTGAATAGCCACTGAAAATCATTATTTATAAGACAAAATAGTTACAAAATTGAGAAATCTAAAATCGAGAAATCCCATTGGTTAAGGTGTTATAGAGAAACCACTCATAAAAAGAGGCTACATGGGAAATTGAAGTGAACATTAAACGACAATATCCATATTTGTTTATAGGTATTGAATTTCAAGAACGAAATTCTTCATAAGAGGGGAAAAAAATGTAACATCTTTACCCACATTCATTGGCATTCTTACATGAACATATTCATTACATAAATGATTTGCAATCCCATATGAACATATGCAATGTATAAATGACCATTAGATATGTGAATTCGATAAGCAAAATGATGACACTTGCACCATTGCATTAGGGACACTTGAATATAAAAGTAATGTTTATATAGTTGCATGACAAATTATCTTATGTTATGTGCATGTTATAGTATCATAAATAATGGTGTTTTAGATATTATTTAAAAGTGTAAGGAGAATATGAGGATTAGGATATGGATCAAGGTGATGAAAGAGTGAAGAAGAGGGACTGAAGGGGAAAAGTGAACTTCCAACCAATGGAAATGAGACACCATGATTTTATCTTGTTACAATAGGTTTAAAAGTGAAATTGTTCAACCTTTAGGATCAGAATAGAGAGGTTAAACATAAGGGGTAGAAGAAGAAAGAGAGTCCTAAGAAAGAAAGAAAGAAAAGAAGAAGAACAATTAAAAGAAGAAGAAGAAGAAGATGATGAAGAAGAAGAAGGAGAGGGAGAAGAGTGAGTTGCCTAGGAAGAAATCCTAAGCTTTTCTAGTTCTAGAAAAGAATGTAAGTTAATTTATCTTCTTCCCTGATGAAATTAATCTCTCATGACATGTTAGTCATGCATGGTTAGTAAGAATTATGGAGTATTTGAGGTAGAGCTCATGTATGGAAGTTGAAATTTAAGAGAAACAAGAGCTGATTGTGTTGATTTTATTGTTAGAGTAGAATATTGTACCATGGTTTTATAACCCTAAAAGAGGAATTGGGGAAAGTGAAAAATATGAAAGTTTTAGCTTTATGCCCCATATAAATGCATATAAAACAATTTTGCTTAATTTGGTGTGTGTGTGGACATATGGCTCATTCATTATGGTTGGTTCACAACCAACTGAAATCACTTCAGTCTTTCTATTTTCATATATTTTGATGGCTTTATGTGTTGATTTAGACAAACTGCAAAAGATTAAATTTGTAGTTATATCCCCTCTAAATGCCTATAAAGCAGTTTTGATTGATTTGTTGTGTGGAAAGAAATATGGATCATTGATTGTGACAGACCCTGAAACTGAAGAAACCTCATCAGTCTTATAATTTTGTTTTCTAAGAATTTGAGGACTATAGAATTGGAATTTCGTGTTGTTAAACTTGAAAGTTGTATATTTATTTTTTATATACTTTCTTGTAAAATATTTTTACACAATTCAACATGGTTGTTGAGATATTGCCCCTTCATTATGACTAATTGTCAACATGTTGAAAAATTGCTCACCCTGAGATTGGTCATTTGTTTGGTGACTTTATAGACTGAATTAGACAATGAATAAATTATTAAAATGTTCCTTTATGTGTTTTGCAACTTTGGTTGACCAATTTTGCAATTGGATTTGTACAATTTGAGATATACCTAAGACTGTAAGACCTACTCAGACTAAGATGACATTCAAATAGGGCAAAATTCAAAAGTTCACCACATTTTCTAAGTGTCTTATATTAACCTAAAATTTGAATATATTCCATCATTATGTGTCTAGTTTATTTTGAAAAAAATAATCAAGTTATTTAGATAAGTATATCTAGAGTTATTACTATGGGAGTGTAGCAAGGTCAGGTTGCCATATAAGGAAAATATACATAAACACTAGGTACATGAATTATGCCATAGTTGCATACCAAACATTCATAATCATTTTGACATACTTATAACCATGTATGTATCAAATGTTAAGATCTAAACACTTTAAGAAAGCTCTAGAGAGAGAACCAAACCTATCGTAAAGGTTAGTCACATCAAAAGGTATGTAAAAACCATAATTAGATTCTAATATGTATGTATGATAATTTTATGATATGATTATGTTTTATTCCTTGTATATGTCGTTAAATTGTTACATTTTGCATGTGAATACAAGTCAAGTGAGAATTAAATACTCTTAGTTTGAAGAATCATTAATTTTTCTAAAGGCAACCTAGTGTTTGTGATGAAGTGTGAAGACTATATGAATGCTAACCAGAGATTAAATGCGAAGTCAATTTTGAGTCCCTAATTGAGTCACCATTGTGAGCACCTCAGATTTTGTCATTTTTATGCTCAAACGAGTGGAATCTTACTTGCGACTTCATCCTTTTATCGATTAATAAGGATTGAGAGGACAATAATCATTACATTAGTAATGACCCTAAAACATAGCATAAGTTTGTAGCAACAGGGGATCCCATAGGCCTTGCGTGAGTTTAAAGCCTTAAGCCTAGAAAAGTGGTCATTGAGGCCCCAAAAAAATGGAACAATACATTGGTACCATCCCTAAAAATTATGGAATCGCCACCCGACTTTGGTCTGGATAAGAATTTGGGGAAGGCAAAATATGAATCTAATCTAAGTTAATTGGAAGGCTCATTTCATCTTCACCCCATTAGAGATTGGGTTCAAAAATTGGGTACGGCTTAGGGAAGAGGTTAGACACTCCTAAACTACCCAGATGTTAGGATTTGGCCTTTAAGAATCTTTGATTCACTTTTAATATTTTAACAGAGATGAGTGCACCATACCTTAAAATACTTCTAATAGCTCCATGGATGCATCCAATCATAAAGAGGGAGATGAATCTTTTAGAATTAGGGTTTGCACATGGGTTAGACAACTAGGAAAGGGTTATAGATCCATCTATTAAAGTTGTGCAGCCTTAGGGTTTAAGGGGGACCAATTTCAGAGTGTTTTATAGACCAAGGTTTCAAGATGGGCCATGTAACCCTATGTTAGGCTATACAACTAAGCTCAGTAGGCTGTATAACCTTGCTTAATGAGTTGTATAGCCTATCAATCCTGGCAACAATTTTGGGCTTATCTTAGGTTTGTTTTTGGGCTTGGTTTTGGGCTTCTCTAAGGTTTTCTAGGGCTTTTCATCTCATTCTTTTGACAATTTCCTTTACATTCTAGGTAATAGATTTTGTGACTTTCATCATCGGGCTTTCTGCCTAGAGGCCCAAAATCTTATGCTTACAATTCCATTCATAAATGGCCTCACGATCATACTTTGATTAGGCCATGTTTCCACAATCCTCATACTAAACATCAAGAGGAGTGGGTTTTTAATAAAAAAAAAAAATTGTTTTTGAAAAATCTCTATTATGAAAAATTTTGTTAATTGAAAATCCTTCTTGGAATTGTTCTTCTAAGTTTGAATATCATTCAATTCTTCAGGTTCCTCCTTCGTAATAATAAATATCTTGGAAGAGTGGCTGAAGGTACCTATTAGGTGTAAGATGTATTTGAAATATGAAGAAAGTTTAACTTTTCATATATTTTCTGAAAAATATCTCATTAGGAAATTGCGTTGGTTGAAAAAATGGTTTTAAGGGATCAATGTTAGGAAAACTAGGAGAAAAGTAATTTATCTTAGAAATAGTTTGTAATTCAATTCTATCTAGTTGGGCAGAAATAGTATGTAAAATACGATTAGAATAATTGTTTTGAAATTGAATATTCTTAATATCTCTTAAAGAAAGGGTTTTCTTATAATCATCTACAACATTTATTTTCTTAAAAGGAGAGCAAATAATTTCTCTATTTTGAAATATAATTTTTTACTTCTTCAAGAGGAGGGTGAACTCCAGAATAAGCATTACCAGAAGTGGTAACCCATGATTGAACAATCCTTTCATTAACATTAATTTCTTGAAATGGAAAATCAATTTTTCTTGGTCACAATACATAGTAAACCAAGTGAAAAACAAAATATTACACTTAATATAGTTCATTAAATCATAATATTTTTCTCTTAAAATATTTCTTTATTCTTTATTAAAAATAAGTAACAAACTAATTCCATTTGTCTTTATTATAATCTTGAGAAAGCTCTTTTCTTAACATTTTTTTTTATCAATTGAAAATGGTTTTGAAATAATATTAATAGTTTAAAATCCTCCCACTTAAGAATGGGATGGACATAACCTTTTAGGAGCAAAGAGATAATATTGTTATCATCCTCAGACCTTTAGTCTGTTTCTCTATAAATACGTCTTGGGATATTATTTGAAAGATCAACTAGTTGAAGGTAGGAGGGAGATTCTCTAATATTGAAAACAGGAATAGAATTTCTATTGGATAGACTCCTACTAAGTGGAAGTCTAGAAGTAGAACGCCCACTATTTTGAAATTCAATAACATTAAAATCAGAGGGTGAAAATTCAGCACGAATTAATCCATCTGAATTTTCAAAAATATTTGAAATATTAGATCCATGTTCCAGGAAGCTCAAATGGAAGTCTAGAAGCATAATTTCCACTGGATAGACCCATGCTAAGTGGAAGTCTAAAAGTAGAACGCCAACTATTTTGAAATTCAATAACATTAAAATTAGTGGGTGACAATTCAACACAGATTGATCCATCTGAATTTTCAAAAATATTTGAAATATTATATCCATGTTCCCAGGAAGCTTAAGTGGGATGAGCTTAGTTAGGCAGGAACATGGAATCTTGATGATATTGTAATCCCTTGTTTTTGTGTGTGTGTGTATAAAAAGAGAGAGAGAAAGAGAGACACAAACACATATTTGTATATGTGTATGTGTGTGTGTGTGTGTGTATAAATACATACACACATATATTTGTGCATGTGTGTGTGGATAAATAAGCATAAATAAAATAATAATATTATAAATTATTTAGTTATTTAGCTATAACAAGCTAAGTGGTCTTTAATGTGGCAGCCAAATAGAGCTCACTTAGCTTGTTGTCTCAAAATAGAGACCAATTTTTATAGTCTTTAAATAGAAACCAAATAATGTGGGCTTTAAATAATAACCACTATTATGGTCTTTTAGTGATCTCTAAATAGTCTATTATGGTCTCCTATGGTCAATGTTTAGTGACCATAAAGAGATTATTTCATGACCATATATTGTGGTTGTTAAATTAAGACCACTCTGTGTGGTTACTTTTTTAGTGATCACACACACTATTTGTGGTCGCTAATCACTTAGCAACGAGGTTTTGAGCGACCACATGTCATGGCTAAATGATCGTTGAACTGAGATAGTGGCTACTTAGCGACCATAACTAAATTTTTTTTTATATAGTAGAAGTGAAGGGAGGAATTAGGTGTTTCCTATGCATTCAACACAAGTGCATCTTCTCCTTACCTTTATAAATACCCTCTTAAATGAGATGACCAGAAGGCCCTCTTTTTCCTTAAGGTTACTTTATTAGATCTGACACTCACTAACCTTAAAACAAAAACAAAAAATCACTCACTAATTACTTCAAGAAAACACGAAGCAAAACCCCTCTTACCATTAGAAATTTCATTCTTTTTAGAAGAAAATCCACTAAGAAGGTGTTTCTAAGGGCAATACCTGACGCTTAGGCAATTTCAATGCTCTCCTCTTTTCCAACTATTTCTTTAAAATTTTATAAATTAGATCTCTTTAAAATTGCCTATAAGCCTAGTAGTTTATACAAATTTTTTACAGACTACTTAGTGCTCTATATAGATCACTTTAACAACTTACAATATCACTTTTATATGTTTTTCTCTACTTTGTTCTATTACTTTAATCTTGCATCTTTAAGGCTTATGTTCATAGGAAATGGCTTGAGGAGGTCTTAAATGACCCATGACTCTAAATTTCAATATTTTAGTCTAGTCTACTATTTACTTAAGTCCATGTTATGCTCTTCTATCCTTTAGTTACATGGTTGTATGTGTTTAGTCTTTTATATGTTTGAATTTGTCTTTAAGGGTAGCATATTCTTTGTGCACATATTCCGCACATCCCACCCATCATGTTCAAATTATATGTAATTTGAGGAGCATATGTATGTTATATGAAATATCTATAAGAGAAGGTAAAACTTTTTTGGTTGATTGTTCCTAATTTAAGGTTGCTTGTGTTTTTAGCTTTGGGACTAATTTGTTGGCTCTCTTTATAGGTTTGAGACTTATGAGTATTAATATATTGGTTAGATTCTTATGTATAATTCCATCTATCCTTATGGTCATTATATTTTTTACTTATTTTTTATGTGATTATATGGATGGACTACAAGCATACATGTAAAATGAAATAAGGATTCATTCACCATTCCCAAATTCAAATGACTCAAGGTGTTTAATAACTTCCCTGGATCATATCAAACTCCCAAATTTGAATCTCTCATAGGGTAAAGGTAAGTTAGGCCTTTCAAAGGCCTATTTCGACTAGGACCCTTCCTTACATAAAATTTTGTTTTGACCAAAGTCAGGTGATGCCTCTATTCTTACTAATACATTATCCCATCCATAAGTCCCTTAATGTCCTTTTACTCATCTTGGACTCTATCAATCAAGAAGCCCATCCTTGGGATTCTCTAATAATCCTCATATGAGCCATGCTTCAGCAATTACATTAAAGTGTGTCCATAAGTCCTCTCATTCCTCATTGGCTGATAAAAGGTCTAAAGAGTCACAAACAAGATTTCACTTGTTCGAGTGTAAGCTTTGAAATTCATGGCCCTCACACCTAACTTCTAAACCATTTCAACAATCTTTTTAGTCTTTTTTCTTCTTATATCTTTTAAGTTTCCTTTCAATCTATTTCTTTTAAAATCTATATATAGGTAGTAAATTATATGGTTTACAAAATGCTTTCAAAATATACATAATTGCTTTCTCAATGAAATAATATGCTTATTCCTTCCCTTCTTTTTCTCTTTCAATTTATATATCTTTTGTTAATGACAAAAGAGGAAGAAAGTGTATGGTTTATTATTTATTATTATTATTATTGGTTAACCCTTTAAATAGCATACTAACTTTGGTTACCTGTGTTGCTAGCATTAATGCCTAATATTGAATTTGATATGGTTAAGTAGCTAGCATAACCTAAGGGAGAAAAATAGAGAGGTTGAGTTTGTATCTTAAATTAAATTTGAACTTGAATTTGAATTTGCTTGAAGAGGAGTTAAATTTTATCAAACTCTTGCCTTTTATATTCCATCAATAAACCAAATTATTTATCATCATTAAGAAGGGGGGAAATATTGAACCTCTATGTTCTAATTCCAATTCTAATGATAATAAATAATGGTTAAGGATGTTAATTAGCTACGTAAGTGTTTCATATATAATTATAGGTCCTTAAATTCCTTTACTTCCATTTAAATTCAAATTTGAAAGACATTTAATAATTACATTACTTTGAAGACTTGCAAAAGCTCAAAATGATGAAAAAGGATTATTATCATAACCATATTTACAAGTTCACAAAGTGTCAAAGGCAGTTAAAAGCTAGAACTTAGAGAAGAATAATAGACAAAGTTAAGCAAGTCATTCAATAATTATGGAAAGTCATTCAATGATTATGGAAAAAGGAAAATGACCCATTGAAAAAGTTCTCAAGAAGTATCCTAACTCTTTTATGTAAAATTTCAAGGAAATTGAAATGCCTCTAAAGAAATTCAACAACTATGGAACTGACCAACAACTATGAAAGGGAAAATCACGCCCAATGAACAAGGTGGATAACCAAGTGACCTTAATGCCTATTAAAAGATTCAACATCTATGGAAATTGAATATTGGCTTATAGAAAAACACTTATAGAATTAGCTATGGAATTTATATCTTTTGAATCAAAGCTCAATACATGTTAGAGATATCAACATCTATTGAAGGGAAAATAATAATCATAGAAGCACTCCAACTATTATAGAAAGACAAGACTATTGATAAAGTATAATGCCTTTTTTAGACTAGGTTGGTCAAACCCTTGTCAAACCTTTATTGTGATCTCGACAACATAGATTGAAAGGTTATAACATCTTATCTAAGTGTTATGATTGCAGTAATTAAGTTAGGACATCATTGAAAGTTGAATGGAGCTCAAAATCAAAATGTGTCTCTAAATCATAACCATTACCCATAAAATAGCAATCGGTGCTAAATAAAATCTTGAACATAAAGTGAAAAAAAGCATTTGCAGTAGACATTACATTAGGTAATGACCGCAACATTGAATCAAGTTTGTAGGGATTTCAAAACTACTCCAACATAAGCCACGTGTCACAAGACTGTTACAAATTCATATGTAGTTACTACAACATGATCCATAACAATCGCGATAAGCCCAACTCAAGAACTCTAATAGCATAAAGCCAATTGTGGCTGAAGGTAGCATTTAGATAGCCAACGTGACCTATATCACAATCATTAAATGCATAGTTGCCTAACATACCTTAGAGATTTTGGCATAGTTTTGTCTTTAACATCTTTTTGATAAAAGTAATTTATAAATACTCTACCAAATGAACATAAATACAATAGTATAGCGTTGACTAAGGCTAAACTCTTACAAATTTATTTTTCAACTCTCTCTCTCTCTCTCTCTCTCTCTCTCTCTCTCTCTTATTTGCTCTTTGTATTTGAGTTATACAAAGTTTAATGTGAGCTTTAAACACCCTTTGGGACTAGATTTGAGAGTGAGCTAATGGAAAACTCTTATATAAGTTTAAGTGTTAGCTTAGGAAATACTTATAAGGTTATGTGTGAGCCTTTACAAAACACAAGCTGTAAAGTTAGGTGTGAGCTTTCAAAACACCATTTAGTATCAGCGGAACACCCAATTGAAAGAATTGAAGGGTGAATGTAGGGTTAATTAATATATAAACCACTATAAATTATTATGTATCTTATTTTTCTTCTACTTTTTGTTAGCCTAGGGCACCAAGAATGGGGGTTGAATTAGTGTTCAATTAAAAATAAAATAAGGGATAAGGTGTTTAATAAGTTTGAGTAGAAAAAGAGAGAAATTGACACAAGTGTTTATAATGATTCAAGTGTTAACTAACCCTACGTCCACTCCTCAATTCTCTACAATTGAGTGTTTCACTTAACTCAATAGGTGTTTCCAAGCTCACACCAAACTTTTACAACTTGTGTTTTCTAGGCTCACACGAAAACCCGTTACAAGTATTTTTACAAGTATTTTCAAGGTCACACTAAAACCTCTCATAAGTGTTTCCAAGGCTCACACTAAAACCTCTTACAATTATTTTCAAGGGTCACACTAAAACCTCTTACAATGAAGTTTATTACTCACACCAAACAATCACTAAAGCATATACAAGAATTGAAAGAATGAGTAGCAAATTAGCAAGAGTATGGTTACAAATTAATGAATTCTCTTGCATTTACATCTGTTTGGTGGAGTATTTATAGCTCATATCCACCAAAGAGACGTTAGACTAAAACTATCAATAAATCTCTAAGATGTGCTAGGCAGATTCAACATTAAATGTTTGTCAAGCTGAAGTTGCAGTCGCTACTACCTTTTCGCGGTCGTGAATTTCCAATTTCCATAGAGGAGCTAAAAATTTTGATGAAAAACACTGTTTGTGTCCAATGGCTATTCCATATGTCAGCTTTTCGTAGGTTATCCAAAAAAATATAGTCATTGTGTTATAACCACTCTCAAAAGTTGCAGTCACAATATATTAATGCCTTGGGCACGATTGAGACCATAATTTTCTCTATTTGAAGAGAAAACTTCAACTGCTTGAGTTGCGATCGCAAATAAACTTTTGCCCTCATGATTTTTTATCTTCAACTGATACATAGGACACTTGGCAAGCTATGGTTGTGGCTTTGGTTCTCTCCTTTATCACTATGAAATTCGCAGTTGTGAGTCAAGCATGACACACACTGCAAATTCTTTTGTGACTAATGCTTTACCAACTTTGGGTGTGTTGCGGCAGCGAAGTTGTTCTCGAATTCCTCTGGCTTAGCTTTATCTTTCCTTATGACTGATTCACGATCGCGACTTATAATACACTCACCATGAATTAGAGTGAACTTTACAAGGTTGGAGATTTGAACACCATCCAACTTCTAATGACAAAATCTAACTTATAATCTGCAAAACAACACTTAATGAAAGGATTATAATTGATCAATCTCTATTGTCAAGATCAAAAGAGGTTCATGACTTAGGTTTAACCAACCTAGTCCAACAATCTCCCCTTTTTTATTTTGATAATTTAGATTGATCCTAAGGAAATAAATGCATGAATTTGAAGTTGTGAAGTTGGAATGGTAAATTGTTCAATATGGACTTAGAATCTTTAGCAAAAATTTTTAAGTATGGCTTACAAACAATCAAAGTAAGAATTTAAAAAAAAAAAATCTAAGTATGATAAGTATGATGCTTCCCTTTAACTTATGTTATTATTTTCTCTCCCTCTTTGACTCTTTCTTGATTCCATCTCTCCCCCTTTCGCAAGATCAAAAAGAAGTAAAGGGAAAAGAGTAATTGCATAAAAATAAATAGACAAATATTCATAAGGATCAAATGCATAATAAAGTGAAATAAAGCAATCACAATAAGACATAAAATGTCAAAGAACAAACACTTTTTATATATATTCATAATAAGTTATGGGATCACAATTTTTTCATTCAAAAAAAAATACAAGGAGATCTTATACTAGAAAGCAGAAGAATCATCATCATCTCTAGAAATTTCTTCTTCTTTTTTCATTAGCTCCACCTTCTGCTTCATATCCATCTTCAACTGCATCATGGCCTTCTTCTTCTTGAGTATCCTCAAACTCAGTAAAGTTCGAAAGATGGCAAGGAGGAACTCTCAACTTCTCTTGCAAGTCTACCATGTCATTATAAAGATGTGAGAGAAAAAGGAATCTCCTCTTCATCATCCTCATCATCTTGTCCAATTTGTTGTTGATGGTTGTAACAGATAGTTTTATTATAGACTTCGATTGAAGAGGGATTGGTAGGACTCCTTCAATAATGAGCCTCTTCCTTTTAGTGGCTTGGGAGGATTCCATCTTTTTAGGCCCAAATTCACCTAAGGTATAGTTATATGTATCTAGGTGAATGGCTTTGGTATTGATTAGGTAGGTAAGATCAATAAAATTTTGGGATGAAAGGAGTTTCTTAGTGAGGAACTTTTCATTGTCCTCAATAAGAGCCTCTACAAAACAATAGATGGTTGTAATATGAGATAAAAGAAGAAATTTGCTTTTCAGCTTGGTGCTCATATGGATCAATTGATCCACAAGATACTGACCTATTTGAATGGGTTTGTTGTTAACAAGGCAAAATAGGAAGGCCTAGTCTTTTGCGATACTTTCTCATTCCCATTACCTCTAGCATTAACAGAAAAGGTGATGATACGATGAAGTATCCAAAGAGATAAGGTTTTTATGTATTTGACTAATGAGGTTTTCATATCGTTTTTGGTTTCAATAGAAATTTCTAACCAAAATTCGTAATAAAAGGCATCAAGAGCAGAGATAATGAAAAGGATATTTTCTTCAATTTGAAGATTAAAAAGGCAGAAAAGTTATTCAAAGGTAACAAAGTGGGGATCACTAAAAGCCTGAAAAACTAACCCATATTGACCCGCTTTCAATTCTACTTTGCAACTGAGTTGTACCGTACACATGAACTCTCTAACCACTTCTTCATATTCAGGTTCATCCCGGAAGAGAAACTCGATCCAGCCTAAGTTCGATAGGAATGCACGAATTTTGTCGTTAAGCCCAAGCGTCTCTAGTAGGAAGGTTGAAGGGATTTTATTGGAGAGGATAGTTTTGAAGGAATTTGCTTTGTAGCATTCCTTTTCCTCCTTAATAATGCCTTTCATAAGATGAAGTGTTGGAGGAGTAGAGGGTTGAGCAATGCCCTTGTCTTTTTCTACTTTGGAAATTTTCTTAAAAGCCATTGGAGAAGATTTGAGAGATTTGAGAATTTGAAGAATTTGGAAGAGAGAAATGATAAGGATTAGATGAAATAAGGATGGTTACTATTTTGGGGGAGTATTTATAGCAATTTGAAGACTCTGCAAATGGCTATAAATGGATTTATGAAGAGATAGAAATGGTTAGCAGTCAAATCACTTAATAGTTTGGCAGTTACTAAAATTCGCATCTGCGATTTTTGAAAATATAAGTAACGGATAAAAATTCCTCGGTAATACACGCTACCAATGGTAAAAAAAAATTTAAATCTTGACCAAATTTGCTATGGAGAGTGATTGTCGTGACCACGAATTGATGTTTGTGAGCAAGTTGTCGTGGACTGTTAATTCGCAACCATGAACAATGGATGGCGACCACGAATTATGAGGCATCAAGGATAAGAAAAGAATTAAGTGTTTGACAAATTCAAATTTGTGATCCACTTATTGATGTTTAATTTATTGCAATATGTCACAAAAAAGCACAATTGCAGTTAAAATTAAGACATCTTAAAAGATTAAGTATCAAAAACAATTAACACATAGATATATCAAGTAATGAAACTCCCCTAAAAGTATGCATAAATATATTAAGTTAAAAACATAAGTGATAAGGGATACATTACAAGTTTAGTATCCATTACTTGATACCAAATAACCTTTTGAAACTTTATCCCTTCTTCATTAGCAATCTTCATGCACCTTTAGATTTTCCATGAGAATTTAGTGAAGGAGTCCCCATCCTATAATATCAAACACTTTGCTTTGGTACCCAAACGTACATGGGTCCTTGGGGGTTAGTCTTGGAAGGGTCCTCTAATTTGAGTAAGCCTTCCTAATATAACAATGAATATTAATATGCCCATATTTCATGCAATAGTGACATTGGAGTTTAGACTCATGAGTCTTTCTCTTATTCACAAAATTAGTATAAGTAGGAGGCCTCCTCATACTTTGGTTATGTAAATGCATGCAAGTGCATGAGTGATGAGGAGTAGTAGAGAATTGTTTGTGTTTGTGTGTGTGAGCATGTTTTTTGTTATACATGTAAGCATGATTGTCCTTTATTGAAGTAGGCCTTGAGCCATTTTATGCATTCCCTTTGCCTTTGGGTATTGGGAATTTAGTGCTTAGAGCACTTTTCTTCCTCATGACTTCAACACTTGAGGTTTGAGGTGTTGTTGCTCTAACAAATGTAGAAAGTGTAGATTGGGAGGTTGAGGCTTCGTTACATCCTACACCATGCCTAATTAAGGTAGGCCTTTGTGACACTATGAGTGTATCCAAATTCCTTACCCTCATGAAATTTAGAGATAGAGCTTCTAAGCTCAATGACTTCTCCCTTTAGAGTATCATTCTTTTATCTTAATGAAGCTAATGATGAAGATGATTTGGAAAGATTTTTCATTGATTTTTTGAATTCTTCAATTGAAGTCCTTAATTCACTTACAAGATCATTAAGGGATTTGTAATCATCCTCTAAGTTTGAGTCTTTTCTCTTGTAAGATTTCATTTATGACTTATACTTGTCACATCTTATAATAAGAGCTTCTAGAAGCTCTTCATCTACATCATCTAAGTAATCATAATCTGAATGAGAGTGAGATGAAGTACTTACCTTATTTAGAGAGTTCTCTTGAGCCATGAAGTAAATGTTGGCAATCTCTCCATCCTCATCATCTTCACTTGAGCTATCATCCTAAGTGGTTGTGAAGCTTTTCTTTTTTTCTTTGTTCCCTTTCTTCTTTTTCTTTAGCTTGGGACAATCATATTTAATGTGGCTTTGTTTGCCACACTCATAACAAGAGACTTCATTTGATCTCTCTCTAGGATTAGGAGTTGTCTTTTTGAAGTTCCTTCTTTTTTTCTTCTTATAATGAGTTCCTTACTCCTTCTTGAAAGCATTGCTAGCTCTTCTTCTTCTTTGTCACTCTCTTCTTCACTTGAAGTAGTTTCCTTTTCCTTCTCTTTAGTTGAAGATTTGAGTGCCAAGGTTTTTCTTTCAAGTTTTTCTCCTTAGCCCCTCAATTTCTTCATTTCCTTATCCTTTTTTAAGGGTAACTCATGAGCTAAGAGTTTGCCTATTAAAATATTTGTAAGAACCTTCCCAATCTTCAGATTGGACTCTTGAATGTTGCATACTCTTGTACCATATTTATCTAATGGAAGAGTTTTAAGGATTTTAGTATTTACCTCATAGTTGGTGACAATTCTTCCAAATTTCTTCATATTTATGACAATAGAAAGGAGTATATTTGTCATTTTGATGATGCTTTCATGGCCTTTCATAATGAAGAGCTCTCATTCTATCACATACATTTCCAACCTACTTGATTTCACAAGTGTTATGCCCTTATGATAGTTTTCTAGGGTTTTCCATATGGTATGAGCTGTTTGGCAGTGTTGTACTCCTCCAATCTCTTCCCTTGAGAGAGAACTTGAAAGAATTGTCATGGCTCTATTGTTCTGGCCATTTGACCTTCTATGGGCTTCGAGTCATTCTTCTTTTGGAATGAGTTCTTCATTTCCATCCACTACTTTGGTGGGTGGCTTTCATTCTTTAACTATAACATCCTAAAGATCCACTACATTTGTATCAAGATAAATCTTCATCCTATACTTCCAATGAATATAGTCGAATCCATCAAAATAAAGCTTGAGTTGTGAGTGGATTCCCTCCTATGCTATGATCTTTGCTCACCCAATTAAGGTTTGTTTGTGAGACTTAGCTCTGATACAACTTGTTGGCTTAGGGCACCAAGAAATGGGGGTTGAATTAGTGTTCAATTAAAAATAAAATGAGGGACAAGGTGTTTAAGAAGTTAAGTAGAAAAATAGAAAAATTGATACAAGTATTTATAGTGGTTTAGGTGTTAACTAACCTTACGTCTACTCCCCACTTCTATATAATTGGGTGTTTCACTCAACTCAATAGGTGTTTCCAAGCTCACACCAAACTTATATAACTTGTGTTTTCTAGGCTCACACAAAAACCTCTTACAAGTGTTTCAAAACTCACACTAAAATCTTTCATAAGTGTTTTTAGGGCTCACACTAAAATCTCTTACAAGTGTTTTCAAGACTCATACTAAAACCTCTTACAATGGTATTTATTGCTCACAAACAATCACTAAAGCATAAATAAGAATTGAAAGAATGAGTAGCAAATTAGCAAGAGTATGATTACAAATTAATGAATTCCCTTGCATTTACATCTATTTAGTGGAGTATTTATAGCTCATATCCATCAAAGAGATGTTAGACTAAAACTATTAATAAATCTCCAAGATGTGTTAGGCAAATTCAGTATTAAATGCTTATCAAGCAAAAGTCACGGTCACTATTACCTTTTCGCGGTTGCTACTATCTTTTCGCGATCACAAATTTCCAATTTCCATAGAGGAGTTGAACATTTTGGCAAAAAATATCGTTTATGTCTAATGGCTAGTCCACATGTAAGCTTTTCATCGATCATCCAAGAACATATAGTCATTGTGTTCTAACCACTCTCAAAAGTTGCAGTCAAGATATATTAATGCCTTGGGCACGACTGAGATCGCAAATTCCTCTCTGTTTGAAGAGAAAACTTCAACTGCTTGAGTTGCGATCACGAACAAACTTTTGCCTTGTAATTTTTTATCTTCAACGGACACCTGGGACACTTGGCAAACTATGGTTATGGCTTTGGTTCCCTCATTTGTCACTATGAAATTTACGATCGCGACTCAAGCGTGACACACACCACAAATTCTTCTATGACTAAGGCTTTGCCAATTTTGGATGTGTTGTGGCAGTGAAGTTGTCCGCCAATTCCTCTGGCCTAGCTTCATTCTTCCTTATGAATGATTTGCGGTTGTGATTTACAATACACTCGCTATGAATTAGAGTGAACTTTACAAGGTTGGAGATTTGAACTCCATCCAAGTTCTAATGACAAAATCTAAATTATAATCTACAAAACAACACTTAATGAAAGGATTAAAATTGATCAATCTTTATTGTCAAGATCAAAAAAGTACATGACTTAGGTTTAACCAACCTAGTCTAACACTTCTTATAGTACTTGTATAACTAACCTTCCCTCTAAAAATTTAAATTTCCAACCAATTCAACCCCCCTTCTTGGTGCATAAGGGCCAATGAGTGATATCGGATCAAGACTTCAATTTAAGCCTTAATTATGTGAGGAAAAGATCATGGCACAAGAAGGAATCCACACTCATCTCAAACCTTATGCTCATTAGAAGTATAGAATGATGATATACCTTGATAGTGATGTAGTAGATTTATAGGAAGTTTTAGTCAAAGAATGGAAACCACTAACTAAAGTTATGGATAGGAGTGAAGAGTTTATTCCAAATGAAGAATGAATGGAGGCTTATAAAAGGTCCAATGGCAAAAATTAAAGGGCAATGACTATTCTACTAAGCTCAAGAAAAGAAATTAGTAGAGTTCAATATTATCTAACCACACATGGAATTTGAAAAGTCTTGGAGAACCATCATAAAGGCACCACCTTGGTGAAATCTAGTAGGTTGGAGATGTATGTGATAGAGTGAGAGCTCTTTATAATGAAGGACAATGAAAGCATCACTAACATGACTAGTAGACTCCTTTCTATTATCACAAACATTTAAAAATTTAAAAGAGTTTTTACAAACCATGAGGCAAATACTAAAATTCTTAAATCTCTTTCTTTTAAAAAGTTTGGTGCCAAAGTTTATAGTATACAAGAATCTAATCTAAAAATTAGAAAGGTGCAAATGAATGTTCTCATTAGTAAGATACTTACTCATGAGATAGCTATAAAGAAGGGTGAGGAAATGAAGAAGTTGAGAGGATAAGGGGACAAGAATGAATAATAAAGAAGAAGACTTCTGCTCTCAAATCAAGCAAGGAAAAGGAAGTGGTAGAAAGCACTAGTGATAGTGATCAGAGTGAAAAAGAGGAAGAGAAGCTTGCAATGCTTTCAAAAAGATCCAAAGAGCTCATAAAGAGAAGAAAAGAGAGAAGGAACCTCAAGAAGACATCATCATCACCCTACTTCAAGGAAAAGAAGAATGAAGTGACTTGTTTTAAATGTTGAAAGCAAGGTCACATAAAATATGAATGTCTTAAGCTTAAAAGAATAAGAAGTAGGATAAGTAGAAAAAAATGAGATTCAAAGCTATATAGGATGATGATTCAAGTGAGGAAAAGGAAGAAGAAGAAGAAGAGGTTGCAAACTTTTACTTTATTTCTTAAGAGGACAACTCATATGAGGTAAGTACTTCTTCTCATTCTTATGATGAACATGATGTATTTAAGGATGAAAAAGATAAGCTTTTTAAAGCTTTCACCTTAAGATGTAATAAATACAAGTCTCAAATGAAAAATTACATTAAAAAGTGTTCAAAACTTGAGGATGAATTTAAAGGTTTAAATGAACTTGTAATTGACTTGAGAACTTCTAATGAAGAACTCAAAAGATCTTTAGAAAATCTTTCTAAAACTTTATCATCTTTTGAGGCTTTGAGAAAAGAAAATGGCACTTAAAAAGATGATGTAATTGAGCTTAGAAATTCCATCTAAAAATTTCATAAAGAGAAAGAAGATTCAGATACACTTATTGTACCTCAAAGACCTCTCTTAGTGAGACATGGTTTAGGCTTCAATGGAGCCTCCTCATATACATCCTTTTCTTCCATATTCATTAGAGTTTCTACACCTAAAACTTCTAGTATTGAGGTTGTGGGAAAGAAAAGTGCTTTAAGCACTAAGCCTTCTAAGCTTAAAGGTAAAGGGAAAACTCCCCAAGGCTCAAGAGCTAAGCCTCATAGAGCCAACCATGCATACATGTACTCAAAGAGGCATGTCCAAACACACACTCATAAAAAATTCTCTTCTACTCTTCATCACTCATGCACTTGTATCATATAACCAAAGTGCGAGAAGGCCTCCCACTCATACTAAGGTAATGCATAGGAGAAAGACTCACAAGTATAAACTCCAATGCCATAATTGCATGAGGTATGGACATGTTAATGTCTTTTACTACATTAGAAAGGCATAACTTAAATTATAGGATCTTTTTAAGACTAACCCTAAGGGCCTAAGTATGTTGAGTACCTAAACAAAGTTGAAATGTTTTTGTTGTATGAATGCTTAGAAGCCACCAAGAAAGATAATGATTAGCATGTGGATAGTCGGTGCCCAAAGCACATGACCAGTAATAAAAAGCTATTCATAATCATTAAAGAAAAGGATGGTAGCAATGTCACATTTGGAAACAATGCCAAGGGTAAGGTAATTGGCATTGGAATTATTGATGAGAAAGGCTGCTTTCTTATTGACAATGATCTTTTAGTTAAAGCATTGAAAGATAATCTATTGAGTGTAAGTAAATTATATGATAAAGGTAATAAAGTCACCTTTGACAATAAAGAATACCGAGTCACTGCCTTAGTGGATAAAAAGGGAATCTTTAAGGGGTGAATGGAGAGGCAATACCTAGCTAATTGACTTAGACAATTTGGCTAACCAATCCTTTAGGTGTTTTGTTTCCATTAGCAATGAGTCTTAGCTTTGACATAAAAGACTTATCATGCTAGCATGGAGCTTCTACAACATCTATAAAAAGAAAAGCTTTTAGAAGGTCTTTCAAAGGCTCAAGTTCATAAAGGATAAGACATGTGCACCTTGTCAAATAGGGAAGCAATACCAAGTATCTTGCAAAGCCAAAAATGTTGTAAGTACTTCTAGGCCTCTTCAACTCATTTATATGGATTTGGTTAGACCTACTAGGAATGCTAACTTAGGTGGAAAACATTATGCATCTATCCTAATTAATGACTACTCTACATTCATTTAGGTCTCTTTCATTGCTCATAAGAGTGATACATTTGATTCTTTCAAAAGTTTTGCTAAAAGAGTTCAAAATGAAAAGGATTACTTCATTTCTTTTATTAGGAGTGACCATAGAAAAGAATTTCAAAATGAATATTTTAAAAATTATTACCTAGAGAATAGGATTTCTTGTAACTTTTCTACTCTTAGAACACCATAACAAAATGGTGTTGTAAAGAGAAAAAAAATAAGACATTAGTAGAGATGGTTAGGACTATGCTTAATGAGTATTCTTTATCAAATTATTTTTGGACTGAAGCCATCAATATCTCATGTTATATTGAAAACCATGTTTTCAAAAGACTTATTCTAAATAAAACCTCTTATGCGTTATAGAATAGAAGAAAAACCAAGATTTCATACCTTATAGTATTTGGTTACAAATGCTACATTCTTAATACTAAGAACAACTTTGGAAAATTTATCCCCGAACAACGATAAGGATATTTTCCTTGGTTATTCGACCACTAGCAAAGCATGTAGGTTCTTTAATTAAAAGTCTATAATGGTTGAAGAATTTATGAATGTTTTATTTGATAAGTCTAGTAAACTTGATCTTGGAAAAGGTACTATTATTAATGATCTTATGGGTGACATTGAAAACTTAGAGCTCAACTCCACACCTAAGGAAAATGTGATTGATCTTGAAGATTATGAGCCACCTCAAGAAGTGGAGCGAGGTTAACCCCAATAAGAGGAGAATTAAGCTCAAAGACTCTCAAAGGATTAGAGATACTTTAAGGATCATTCAAAAAATCTCATCATTGGTAAGTCATCTAGGGGAGTAAGTACTAAGGTTTAATTACACACTTTAAATAATAATCTCTAGAGCTTAATTACATGCCTTAAATAATAATCTTACCTTTGTTTCTCAAATTGAGCCAAAATCAATTGATGAGGCTCTTGATGATGAGAGATAGGTGATTGTTATATAAGAGAAACTCAACCAATTTGCGAGAAATAAAATTTGGGAACTTATCCCTAGGCCTAAGGAGCACTCAGTTATAAGTTAGATAAGCAAGGTTTCATTACTAGAAATAAAGCTATATTGGTTGTAAAGGGGTATAACCAAGAGGACGGCATTGATTATGATGAAACATTTGCCCTCATAACAAGATTAAAGGCCATTAAGATTCTTTTAGCATTTGCATGTCATATGACCTTTAAGATTTTTCAAATGGATGTGAAGAGTGCATTCTTAAATGGTCTCATTGAAGAGGAAGTTTATGTTGAACAACCTTCAGGTTTTGAATCTCATGTTTTTCCTAACCATGTTTTCAAATTAACTAAAACCTTATATGGTTTGAAGTAAGCTCCAAGAGCTTGGCCTAAAAGACTAAGTTCATTTCTTATGCAAAATAATTTTGAGAAAGGCAAAGTTAACACTACATTATTTGTGAAAAAGCACAACATGGATATTCTCGGTGTGTAAATTTATGTTAATGATATTATATTATGTGCTACTAATGAGTCTCTTTGTGAAGAGTTTGCTAAGTGTATGACTAGAGAATTTGAGATGAGCATGATGGGTGAGCTCAAGTTCTTTATTGGTCTTCAAATCAAGCAAACCAAAAAGGGCATCTTTATTAACCAAGCCAAGTACATAAAAGAACTTCTCAAAAGGTTTGGAATGGATGGATGTAAATTAGCTAAGACCCTAATGAATGCATCAATAAAGCTAAATAAAAATGAATCAAATAAGTCTATTGTTGAAAAGAAGTATAGTGGTATGATTGGCTCTTTCCTCTATCTTATTACTTCTAGATTCGATATCATGTTTAGTGCCTACTTATATGCTAGATTTCAATCTTGTCCTAAGGAATCACAATCACATTTACATGTTGTTAAGAGAATTTTAAAGCATTGCATGGCACATTGCATTCAGGACTTTGGTATCCTTAGAATTCATCCTTTAGTCTTCTTGGATATTCGGATACAGATTATACCAGTAGTTTGACGGATATGAAGAGTACTTTTAGAACTTATTAATTTATTAGTGAATGTTTAATTTCTTGATTTAGCAAGAAACAAGTTTTGTTTACCTTATCCATCACTGAAGCATAATATATGGCAGCAGGTTATTGTTGCACCCAAGTTTTTTTAAAGAAGCAATAAGTCAAGATTATGACAAAGATGTTGTTCACATTCCCATCAAATGTGACAACACTAGTGTAATAAATCTTTTTAAAAATCTCATCTAACATTCAAGAAGCAAGCATATTGATATTAGACATCATTTTCTTAAGGATCATGTCCAAAGTGGTAATGTGGTGCTTGAGTTTATTGACACCAATCACCAACTTGTGGATATTTTCACTAAACCCCTTTAATGAGGAAAGAATGAGCTTCATCAAGAGAGAACTAAGGATGCTAGATGGAAGCTCCCTACGGTGAAAATTAATCTCACTATATGCATATTGCATTATTGGTTGATATTTGTTGATTGTTTGATATGCTTATTGATTGTATGATGAATATGTTTGATGAGCTAGGTGTGTTAATTCAATTTGCATTTGAGCTTCTCAATGCCAAATTGCATGAATTAATTATCAATATAATAATTTGATCACACTAGATATAAGCCATATTCTTTTAAAAAACAAAACTTCATTTGGAACTATTTTTTAAAAATATCTTATAAATCATTATCAAAATTTCATAATCGCGATTGTTACTTTTAAGCATCTCTTATTTTAAAATCTTTTCAAACTTTGCAACCGTGACTGAAGAGTTACTATCATGAAAGTTTCAAAATTCAAATTTCTTTACTGTTATCCTCGCTCCTTTTTTAGGAAAATCCAATTGTTACTTAGAATTTTCTAGATTAACGATTATGACATGTGTATAGCAATCACGACTGATTGTAAAAACTACTCATTAAGTGATTTGACACTCAATTGCCACACCTCCCTTTTTCATTACATTTCTGCCTATTTTTTAAACCCTTTCAACTCTTCTTAACCTATTTAAATGTATCTTACCCTCTATATTAACTTTTCTTCATTTCTCTCTCATCTAAACCTATAATCCTCATCTTTCTCTTCATCTCAACCTTTTTTTCTCTGTTACTCACATTAATGGCTTCTAAGAAATCTAGCAAGGCAAATAAGGAAAAAGGGGTTGCTCAATCCACCCCCTCCCCCCACTAGAAATACCTTACTCCTCCATAAGATGAGAGGAGTAACTTAAGAAGAGAAGGCTGGGTATGAAGCTAATAAGAAGAAGATTATATAAGCCAATAAAATTCCTTCCATTCACTTTTTCATTACCTTAGATTGAAGGATGAAATCTATAGGTATTTGGATAACCTTGGGTGGGTCCAATTCATTTATAAAGATGAAATGGGGTATAAAGATGTGGTGAGAGAATTCAAATGCACCATGAAGGTTAACAAGGTTAAAGATTTTCCAATAGATAAGTTTGGCTTAACCTTTAAATGTTTTGGTAAACCCTTCATCATCACCTACCCTAACCTTTGCTCCCTTTTCAACTTCCAAAATGAAGAGAATACTCCCCACAACTTCTCCTCATATGACTTTATCTTTTCTGATTTTTGAAGAATAATTACTATTGAGAAATGCCATGACCCTAGAAAAATCTATTGTTAAACATATTAAGAGACTTTTCGTGGGGCTTCTTCATCACATCATCACCTTCTCCATCAATGCAAGGGGTGATGGTAATGAAAAAGTCTCACAAAGAGACCTATCTTTTTTATATTACCTTATCCACAACCAACCCATTCAAGTAGGGAGTTTTTTCCTTAGCCAAATGGAGCACATAAGCAAAGCCAAGTGTTAATTTTTTCTTCCCTTTCATATGAGTGCCATTTATAGGCATGTTGGGGCTTTAACCCCTAAAATTGAAGCAAACCTAACCCCCACACTTGACCCTAAGAAAAATTGGCTTTACCTAACCTATCTTCTAAATGTCAAAGTCATTAAGCCAAACACCCATACTTATTTGTTTAGTGTTCAAAGCCTAACTCAATAAGAAGCCTTTTAAGTTTCAAAGACAATGAGATTGGTAATTAAAGAACCACAAAAGGGTTTCATATCTAAAGAATAATTTTTCAACCTTCAATAGTTAAAGGTAAAGCTAAAGCCTCTTCTTGTTCTAAATCTTTTTCCTCTCTAGCAAAGGTCTCCAAATTGTTGAAGGAAGTCCTTAAGAGACTCAACTTTCTTCAACATCTTCATGAGGACATAGTGGACATCCAAAAGAAGATTGGACTTGAGCATTGCTTTTTACCTAATTTTGACTTCTTGAATGATGATAATGAGGAGGAACCCCCTCAAGCACCAACTGTAGGGGAAACCTTTCAAGGCCAACAATGAAGAGTAGCCTCAAAATCAAGAACATGAAAATGAAGAAGAATGAGGAGATAATGAGAATTTGATGATGAAGATGACCTTTAGTTTTTTATTTTCCTTCTTTTATATTTCTTTTTTTCAATGTTTTCTTTTTGTTTCTTAACTCTAGGCTCATATGATGTGATCAAACATCTATGTATGTTTGAATGTGTTAATTTATTTATGTTTTGTTTCTTTTTTAATACAAGTTCTATTTATGTTCAACTCTACTCTTATTCTCAATTGATTGCACTTATGTTTGAATATGTTTGGCTATTAAACTTGTGATTGTCATTGTCGTTATGATTGAACATATTGTTTTTATATCTTTCCTCTCTTTTGTATCTTAATAAAGAGGGGAGAAGGGATATGTGCAAATTCATATGCTTAAACATATTATTTTTGGTTGAAATCTCTAAGTAGCATAAGGGAGTATACTTTGACGAGGAACATTTTTTTTATTCATTCAATTTAATCTTTCTCAATCTTAACCTTCTTAACACACCATTCATTGACATTGTGTACTCTTATGTTTTACATACTCAATCTAAGTTGTTAAAATAAAAAAGAGTGAGATTATTGTAGTAGGTTAAACCTTGTCAAACCTGTACTTTAATCTTGACAATATAGATTAAAAGGTTGTAGCATCCTATCTAAGTGTTGTAAGTGCAGTAATTAGGTTAGGACATCATTAGAAGTTGAATGGAGCTAAAAATCAAAAGATGCCTACAATTTGCGACTACTACTGAGCAAAGTCTTGGACATAAAGTGTATAGAAGCGTTCACAATGAGCATCGCATCTTAGGGGTGAGCAAAAATCGGACCAAACTGAAAAATCGATCCAATCGAGCTGGTTCGATTCTGTTCAGTTTGATCTTTTAATAAAATCGATTTGTTTGGTTATAATTTAAAAAAAAATTAGTTTTCGGTTCAGTTTTGTAGATAAAGAATATAAAAAACCAAATTAACCGAAGTAATAAATAAATTAAATCAATTTGAATTGAACCAGATTTAAAATACATGTAATTTAATTAAAACAAATCGAACCAAACTAAACTTTTTATAAGATCGGTTTAGTTCGGTTTATAGACACGTAAATTTTGATTTAATCTATTCGGTTAATTTGATTTTTTCAAATTTTTGGTTTGGTTCGATTATAAGTATAAAAAAATTCGGTTTATTAAAATTTGGTACAATACCAAATTGAACCGCCGGTTTGCTCACCCTTATAGCGTCTTAAGTAGCGACTGTAACATTTAATCAAGTTTGGAGGATTTCGGAGCAACTCCAACACAAGCCATGTGTCACAAGACTATTATAAATTCATATGTAGCGACCGCAACATGATCTGTAGCAACCGTGACAAGCTCAACTCAAGAACTCCAATAGCACAAAGCCAATCGTGGCTAAGTATTTGGAATGTCTTACCACTCCTAAAACCTATTGCAACCTTGCACAAACAATTGCATTAATATTTTCACTGAAAGGTTATCAAGTTTCACCTACTAAGGAGAGGCTTTTTCATACATTCTCAATTGGTTCTTAGTATTTTTTTTATACTTTGGCACTATAGCCTATAATAAGATAATATTATCATTTGTAAAAAAGAGGTGTGACACTTGTAGGCCTCTTTTGGATATTTGGAGGCCATGGAGGGCTCCACGTTATGTTGCCTTTCTAATCATAGTTGAAATCCTTTGCACATGACAAAAACAAATAAGTGATGTTAAATCTCCTTGATAAAGACCTCTATTTAGTTGAATGAAGCATTTTGGATGCCCATTAATTGAAAAATCATATAAAACAGGGAAAATATAACTCAAGATCAAATTGGTAAAATGTATATAAATGTTCATATGTTCTATTACAACTATAAGATATTCATGTTAAAATTTAGGGCAATTTAGTCTTTTATTACCTAATTTCTTGTTTTTTACAAAATGAAAGATCTTAAAGCTATCAGACTCAATCTATCAATAACTTTTATTTCCAAAATTTGGTGATTAGAAAGAATTCTGATTGTATTTAGGTAATGTTTTGAAAATTGAATTAGATCAATCGATCAGACTCAAAAAATTAGGAAGCAGATTAGTGATCGATTCAATTCGATTTAGACTGATTTTGCAATATTATTTTTATATTTAATTATTATAAATATATGTACATATTTTAAACATTTTCTATTTTTATAATATTTTAAATTTTATTTATTAAATTAATTGAATTAGACTAAGTAGATTAATTAAATTAAAAATCAATAAACTGACTGGTTGATTGAAAGTTTGATTTTTAAAAAATGGGTTTGGGGTTCAGGGCCTAACAATGAATTTGAATGTTAAATGCTAAGGCAAGCCGAACATTATGAGCCCTCAAGTCCATAACCAAATACCATATTATTATTGGGACGGGGCAGAAGTAATCCGTCTGGATTGTTCCATTCAACGAATCACAGCCGCTCATCATACAAAAACCTTAAAATCCAATCCCTCCCACTAGGTATAAAAACTGCTCTTTGCACCCTACTTCGGTCGGCCGGTGAGTCATAGCAACTGATCGAATCGATCAATCGTAGATAATCGGCAGGTTTTAATTTAATGGTTTAGTTAATTTGGAGGCGGATGATGATAGATCCAAAGGCTTGTTTCTCAAAAAAAAAAAAATCCCAGTGGTAGCCTAAGAGCTTTCGCCTTTGGCCGGGGCTTGAGAGCTTATGCTGCTTTCTACCCTTCCTTGGATGTCTGAGCCTCCTCTTATATTATATTTCTGGCTTGATTTTAAATCTTTCCTGTAGAATATCTTTGATATGACGGTAGTGGTTTTCTTGAATAGTTACGGGGACTACACGTCTGCCCCTTCAGCAGGACAATGGAGTGCTTTACGGATGAACAAGTCCCTCATATTTAAAATTTAATCCATCCGTTTCAGCTTATCAGCAGCATTCTTTCGTTACCTGCTGCTGATCATTTAAGGGTGGAATATACCTTACTGATTATATCATATGGTTGATTGTTATGGTGAGTTTGTCTCTCTGTTGATAGTTCTTGTTGATGATGACAAATCCAAAGGCTTGTTTCTCAAGAACATTCGCAGGGCCGCCTGAGAGCTTTCGCCTTTGCCGGGCTTGAGAGCTTGTGCTGCTTTATCCTTCCTTGGATGTCTGAAACTTAGTATCTTTAAACCCTATTTAGATGGGGTGTTTATAATCGATTGGAATAGTTATTAATGGAATGGATTAGTTTGGTTTGAAAAGAGAGTGTTAAATTATATTTATGTTTAAGATGTTAGGAATGAAATAGAATGGTTTAAAACTAATTTTATTTGTTTGCACTGGAATAGAATGAAATGTTAATTTAAAAATTGACAAAAATATCCTTATACATATAAATATAATTTTTTTTTATTTTTTTATTTATCAAATATTTAATATTAAAATAGAAATTTATTATTATTATTCAAAAATTATATTTTATTTTTATTCACAAAAAATGTGAATAATTAATTTTTTATAATTTTTATATTGTGAGTTTGGGAAAAAAAATAAAATGTTTTAAATTAAGGGTAAATATATAATTTTAGTGTCAAAATTTTTCAAATTCATGCAAGCACCCCATTTGGGGTGTTTGCATTTTAATGGTTTGGAGGGGTTTGTCAAACCCTTTCGTTCCATTTTATTCCCACCAATATAAACATAAAATTTTTTTTTAAACCAATCCAATCCATTTCATTTCATTATAAACACTTCATCCAAACATAGTGTTACTGTGATTATTCTAATTTTCTATATTTTTATAGGTAGAATTGAATTACTGCATTAGTAAATTTCAATCTTCGGTGGGTTAGTATCTGCAATTTGTCTGGTTGGAATTTCATTGAGGCCTTAATAATAATCAGGCAACTAAAATTACGGCTGTAGCTTTTTCTTTTTAAGGATTGTTTGTTGTGAATACTCAGCTGCTACGGTGGTGGGTTTTGCGTGGTTGATCGTTGCGGTGGTAGTGGTGGTGGTTTCTCATCACATGCTGCACTTTATTAATAGAGATGGAATACGAAATTTTATATATATATATATGTTTCATTCTTAAAAAATTAATTTAATTTAATTTGAACGGTCAAGTATAAATTATTAACTAATTTATTTTTTTTTTGAATTTATAGGAAATAGATTTATTTAAATTTTAGTAAGTATAATTATAAATATATTTTATATGAATTTAGTGAGTGTAATATTTGAAATAATAATTTATTAGATGTATGTGTAGATTGAATTAAATATTTTTATTGATTGATATGATAAATATTATTATTTATTAAATTTATCATAAAAATTATTTAAAATAAACATTTATTATTTGTTAAATTAATATTATTTTTATTGATTGATATGATATATATTATTTATCAAATTTATCATAAAAATTATTTAAGATAAACTTTTATCATTTGTTAAATTAATATTAATAAATAAATGATTAACAATTTTATATTATTATTATATTATATTAAATGAAAATGTAAAATAATTTAAATAATATTAATTTAAAATTATTTATTTATATATATTATATTTAAAATAAAAATAAGATAATAATTTTTTAAATTATTTTATACAAAAATTTTGTATTATAATTCGTATAACGCTGAATTTGCGATTTATTAGTAAATCAAGTTGCCTCTTTCAATCAAAATGATTAAATTTATTTAAAAGACATTGTATTTCATAGGCTAATACTTTTAAACTTTATAATTGAAATATTTTTGAATTTAGCTATCAATTATGATTTAATTATAAAATTAGGAAAAACATATATATAGTTATTAAGTTATAATTGATTGATGTTTAATTAATTAAATGAGTAAGTACATTATAATTAATATTTAGTTGATACAAAATTTATTGGTTCTAGGCACGAAGAAGGGGGATGTTGAATTGGTGTAAAAAATTAAAACAGGATGACAAGAAAGAAAATTAGTAAAATGGAGACACAAGATTTATAGTGGTTCGGGTATAATTGACCTTATGTCCACTCTCCAATTCTCAGCAATTAGGTATTTCACTATCTTCCAGTAGTGTTTTCAAGCTCACACCAAATTTTTACACTTGTGTTTTTAAGGCTCACACAACCTCTCTTAGTGTTTTTACAGGCTCACACTACAACCTTTATAAATGGTGTTTATACTCGCACCAAATGATCACCTAAAAAAGAGAAAAGATTGAGTAGCAAAATTGCAAGAGTTTGGGTTACAAATTAATGAATTCTCTTGCGTTTACATCTGTTTGGTGAGGTATTTGTAGGCTCTATCCACCAAAGAGACGTTACAATAAAATTGGTAGCAAATCTTCAAAGTATGCTAGACAGATTTTTGCATCAAATGCTTGTCAGGCTACATTTGCGGTCGTTACTATTGTTTTGTGGTCGCAATTTTTCAATTTCCATACATGAGCCAAAACTTGATGTGGAAAACCCCGTTAGTGTCTAACGGCTAGTCCATGTGTCATCTTCCCATTGGTTCACCAGGAAAATATAGTTGTTGCCTTTCACCTGCTCACAAAAGTAGCGGTCACGATTTTCCTTGTACAAACCGTGACTCAGGACGCAAAATCGTCTGCCAAAAATGTTCATCTTCTTCCTTATGATTCGCGGTCGCTACCCACAAGTTGTCATCACGATTTTTGTCTTCCAACGGTCACCTGAGACACTTATCAAACTGTGGCTGTGGACTTGATTCCATCTTGAGTTACTTTGAATTTCGCGGTTGCAATTGAGGCCTGACACTCACCGCAAATTCGTCTGTGACTATGGCCCTCCTTTCTTGCGGCATAGAAGTGGGTCGCGAATCCATCTATCCAATTTGTCAACATGTCTTAGTCTAGTTTGTGATCGCAATTTATGAAGTTGCGATCGCGAATTAGAAAACACTTTACTTTTTTTGAAGATTAAGGACGTCATCTAACTTCAAATATATAGATTAATTAAAAATTGCAAAACAACACTTAATTGAATCATTAGAATTTATCAATTTCCTTTGTCAAGATCATAAGTGGTTTAAGACTTAGGATTAACCACTATAGTGTAATAATCTCCCCCTTTTTTATTTTAACAACTTAGATTGATCCACAGGGAAAATAACAAAAATATTAAGTTGGAGTGAAGTTAAGGTAAAATTTCAATGAATAATACTTAAGGTAAAAATTTCCTAAGTATGACATTCAATCATTGAAAAAACTTTAAGTATGAAGTTATGATGTTCCCCTCAACTTATGCTATAAGTTTCAAGTTATTATTTTCTTCCCCTTAATCTTAAGTTATTACTATCTCTCTCCCTTTAGCAAGATCAAAAAGTGGTTGAAAGAGGGAAATGAAAATAAGCATAAGTTTACATAAGGAACAAAATAAGAATGCAAAATATAAAGATAAAATTCATCAATCACATAAGATAATGATTTGCAAAGAAACAACCTTTTTATATATATCACTATCGGATCACAAAAGTTTGAAACATGAACAAAAATAAGAAAAATATAAAGGATTCCTAA